>JANAVB010041549.1:0-104427 GCA_029216955.1 Iris pallida
CAGAATTGGACCAAACTTGGCGTACAGGACCAAAAAATGATACGTCTTGTTGGCATAAGTTTTGTCTCGATCTGACGAGCGTGCACAAAGTAATTGGAAACTTGCACAGAGGCCGATACGGTGAATTTCGACGGATACGCATCAAATTCGTCGCGCACACGCGACCAATTTGAATTCCGTCAAATCCCACGTCCACGAAGCCGTTACGCACCTTTCGATGTTTTCAGTTCGCGACCAAGTCGCCCGGATTGGCGGGACGCACGTCGTATCGGACAATTTTATTATTTTTAAAGCAGGTTTTTGACAGTTTTGGAATTCAGTTTCCTCGACCGATAGTCGGTCAATAACATATACAAAAAGGGTTCTAGAGTTCTATTGGTTATTAAAACATTGTTCAGAAGGTTGACCAAATCAGTCGCTGGATCGATCGTAATCGATCCTCCAACATGGGTTCAGGGACTGTTTTAATACTCTGTTTTTGGACAGATTTCGACCAACTTCGTGTCGATCTCCCACTCGATTATAGTCCGATTTAAAACCATCTAATACGTAATATGAAGAGGTATAGGTTAGATTTGTACCCGAAGAAACCGTTAATGAAACGGATGAGGGTGGGGGTCGTGGTTGCCTCGCGAAGTAGGCCCCCTGCTGCTACTGTCGCTGTTCTGTTTCCTCCTCGTTTGCGCGCTGTTCGGCGGGTCTGGCCGACCGGCGGTGCCCTAGGCGGCGTGCAGCGCACGGGGCACGCCCAGGTGTAGGAGTTGGTGGCGTTGTGTTAGGGTTTGGTGATGACTTCACTTGATCCCACTCTCATTCTCTATATATAAACCACGGGGTGGGGTTCCTCGGGTTCGCGTATGGGGAGGGGCGGATCCTCTCGGGTTCGTACAGTTTCTGGGGGTGCTACTGCTCGATTTGGGTATTAAGCGGATGGGGCTCGGCCTGTGAGTGCTTCGGGCTCTGCTTCTTGTTTTGTGGGAGCTGAGTATATGGGATAGATGGGCCGGGGGGGGTTGTCTGTTGCTTTGCTTTTTATTTTAATTTTTTTTCTTTTCTTATTCTATTTCTTATATATATATATATATTTTTTATATATATATATATATATATATATATATATATATATATATATATAAATACAGGTACATTTACATATATATACACATATATATATACACCCAGTTATATATGTTATTATATTTCATAAACATACCTATATTATATTATACATTTATATATATACACGTATATATATATATATATATATATATATATATATATATATATATATATATATTATATATCTATATAAATACATATAAGGTATTATATGTATTTATATATAAAATATATATATTATATATATATAGATCTATATATATATATATATATTATATATATATATATATATATATATATATATATATATATATATAATATATATATATATATACAAGGTATGATATGTATTTATATGCACATACACACCTATTATATTAATATTTGTATTTACATACACATACACGTATATATATATATTTTCATATATACATGCACATACACATATATATATACGCATAAATTATAAAACATATTATAACAATTAAATATAATAATTAATTATTTATAAAATCTAAAAATTACCATTTACTTAAAATAAGTAAAAATAGAATATTTTAAAATTTCCGGGAAGGGGAGCTACAAATCTACCCACCTTAAAAAATAATTTCGTCCTCGAAATTCTAATTCATAACTATTCTTAAATTCAAAAAGGAAGTCTACTATAACCTTAATCTCCTTAAATTTAATTCCTCGAAAATAGTTTATATCCTTCGAAAATAGTTTATATCCTCCTCCTAGCCATTTTGTAACTACATAAACTCTAAGACTTCTACCCACCTTTGGTCACCCTACTCCCTCAATGGTAGGTCCCTAAAACTTTATAATCTTCCAATTACTTGCTAAAATGGATATCTACTACTTTTGGCCTCTATAATCCTCTCCTATCTATTAAATAATCCAAAATCTAACAAGCAACAAATTTACACAAGTAGCTAAGAGTATTGGTAAATTCTAATAAGTATGACCATTCGTCACTCTACAATAGGAAGGACAGGAAGATAGGGAAAAATAATCGAGAGCGATTATGAAGCTCCTAAAGCGGTAGAAGGTATCCAATGATGTAGACAGAAGGAAAGTTTATACGCCCTTGACTTATTTGCTAGATTGTGCTACTCTAGTCCTGTCACTTGCTAAATCGAAGAACTCTTCGTTTCTTAGAGGGTCTAGCAATCCGTATAATACAGAAGTTCCATAATAGAACAGAATTTGAGAAATCAAGCTTGTGATCTTTTCCGTGGTTGTTTAAACACACGAGCAAGGGATAAAATGCAATACAAGATCGTATCGCAACTTCCAGGTAGATGGAATAAGGGTTACGAATGACTTCACATTCTAAGAGGTGGGGACTACATAATAGGTATAGGGACATATTTCAATTTTCGGTCTTATAGTCCAAATACGGTGGTATGCATGGATGTGTTCTACTGGGTCTTAATGGGTTCTCTATTTGGACATCAGTCATTGGTTGGATGAACATTGGGTTTCAATCTATATGGATTGGACAAGATCCTAATGATAAAAACTCTTCCTACTAGATTAGGGTATCCTAGAATAGGTTTCTATCCAATGGTTGAGCTAGTTGCACGTCAAGTTGGTTAGCTAGGTTCCTTAAGCCCAAAATGTGCCTTCAGTGACTTTTGTGTTTACGTAGCACATGAGGCCTCAAGTGGATGGCACACTAGTGGTATGTGCGAAGTGGGCTTCGAGTTTATCACAACCATATGTTGGGTCGAAGGAATTGAGTCGAGTTTGAGGATCTAATGGTAGTCGGAAAGTATACCAGTATTATGGTAAGGGTTATAGCTAGTTCCTTTTGTCCTGAAAGTCATACCAGACGAATAGAGTACAAGGGGATGGGTTTGAGTGGGACATGGCATACCTAGATGAAGGTAGACTCCTCTAGATCTTGTATATGAAATTTGCTGGGAGGTAACAACCGGTCTCGTGCTCCGAATATTTTTTTGCACAGTCGGGGACACAAAATGACCTAAATGGGAAGTGGAAGTCCATGGGGTACTAATTATCATCCTAATGGGAATTATTTCGATCAATCGGTATTCCTCACATATCCTAAAATTTTAGGAGGCTCACAGTCTACCCACCTTAGAAGTTAGGATATGGTTTTAGGAGTAATGAGTTTAGAAGAATTCCAAAGTCCGGATAGTGTGCCTCGACTCTTATTAATAAAGAATAAGGCACGGCAGAACGGAATACAGTAGATATAAGTCAAGCCAAGGGTCGTTCCTCAATAAATAGAAAAACGAGCGTATACAATGGCACACGATCGATAAAATAGAATGATCTACTCGTCCATAGTGTACAAGAACTATTGACCGGGTAACCAACTCTAAGGCACATCATATAAAGAGATTTCTAACTTAGTCGTAAATTTCTATTTTGTCAAACCTACCAGACTATTGTCACAAGGGTTCTAGTTGAAGCAAGCTTCAACAAATAATTAGAGGCTCACAACATTTGGTCTCTTGAGAATAGGTAGTCTCCTAGGTTGGCATTTTGACTAAGGGTAAAACCCTAATCATTATCAAATTTCAGATGGCTAGAAGGTCCCAATAGATGGTTGGAGGTCGAGAGGAGAATGTGTAACCCAAGGCAACGTTCTAGTCACATGGCTAGATGATGGTAGCTAAACTTGTATATACAACTATCATAGCCGTGGGGATACTCGGTATCCATATATCAATTACGAGCTTTCGCCTTTCCAACCAGTGAAAGACAAAAATAATAAAGAGTTCAAGAGAGATGTCACTTACCACAATTACGTGATTCAAAGGCGAATGTATAATTCAAGGGGAATTGTCAAAGCAGTCGCGGATGAGATCCTAGAGACATCTACACCTCAATCCACATAGGGTAATTAAGGAAGAGCGAACCAATTGCATCATGGTTGATCAGACCGTAATACAATGCTTCTGATTAGACAATATGTTAGCGGGCGTCCTCAATAAACATGTGTCTTGAATCAAGCTCGATAAAAGAGTAAGCTTGCAAAAACTAGGCTGTAATAGCAGCATTGGTCAAGATAGTCAAAATATAAGTAGGCGAGATTTTTGGAAAGGAGGCACAAGTAGTTCGAGTTTTGAGAAAAATCAAATCCTTACCTGGTGTTCTTGCCTATACAGTCAACCTATTATCTTCTTATCCATAAGGCTTTAGTCGACTAATGGGTTATGGACTTCTGAATTCTATATTCTAGGTAAACCTGTTAGTGTCAGTCAATTACCTCGTTAATAGATCACAAGGACCACATAAGGCTAAGTTGAGAGGCATGCTACCACTTACAGAGCTTCCACTAGTATTGGCATTGGGTCCTAAGGGACATACAGGGCATCTCCTATCCTCTATAGTATCATAATCTTGATCATGTCTGAAGTCATTTCACCGAGAATTATGCCTCGCCTATATACTCTGGCTGTGACAAACCCTTGGTTCCGTGATTCAGGTATGATAAGCTATCAGGTACTCTACTCTATATTGGCACAAGGGTATCTAAGATCTAAAGAGGTCAACGAGAACATAGTTTTAGCAATGTTCCATAGACTATGATACTTTGGAATGATTTTATTTCTATGGATTGTGCCTCGCCAGTGCGCTGCTGGTTGTAGTGAACCCACACTATCCATTCTCAAACAATTGGCGACAGTGCGCTGCTGTCTAGTCATCGCAGTCATTTAATTGCTCTAACTATATTCCTAAGGACTTTAAGAAGCTGCTAGAGTTTCAAGCTAGTTGATTATGATAGAGCGTAAACATCTACCTATGAGTCTCAATCCTTAAAGTAAAAAGGTTGACCGGGGAGAAAATAACTGAAGACAGGAAAAAAATAAGAACATCCTAACATTTATCTCATATATATTTCAATGGTTGAGGGAAAAACTTTGAATCAATCAACCTCGAGATTCGTATATGAATAGCAGAATCAAAAATTATAAACCAGTTCCTTACAGCAAAATAGAATTTAAAATAGGCAGTTCTAACTCATGATGTGATGTTTATATCTAATAGAGCAAAAAAAATTGAACAAGTTATCAAGATTATAGCCTTAATTCTAGGGAAGCCTAACTAACCAAATGAGTAGTATACCCACGTTGGTCATATCGTCATATCAAAAGTATAGTGTATCTATAGAGATCTAGCAAGCTATCTAAATTTAATAATTTTAAATTGCATGGCCTATCTGACAACCTTAACTATCCAACGGTCAATTTGAATAAGGGACTCCTAGTCCTAGTCATTTTCTTAAATTATTTCAATCCTATTGTGAATGAGCATTCTTGGTCGCAGGCTCGCAATAGTATGACTAACGTACCATCACGAGTTCACAATCTTTTGCAAAAATGACCTGCATGGGCTACCACAAAAACTTGTCACAATCCGCACCCACTTTTCGGGTACGAGACGTGTCCAAGCCAGCCTACGTCGCTGTGTCGGCGGTAGAACGCTGTCAAGCCCGCAAGAAATAAATGCTCAAAATATAGCATTTGTTGTTCATTCATATTTCTAAATTTGTTACAATATTTACAACATTTATAATTAAAGAGAATACAAGATTTTACAATTAATGAAATTGATACAACTGCTATCTATTTCTAGGTTTCTGTCTGCAAGTACACCCGAAACTCCCAAGCTATGTGAAGCCACAGCTAACCTGAAAAATGATGGTTTCCAGTCAGGAATGGAACAAGTACACAAACCAACGACAATACGAAAACGCAATAGAATTAACAAGACATGAAAATAACATGTGAGAGGTGAAAGCTAGAAGATACTGATGACATGGTATGGTGGGGAAGTAAAGGAAAAATAAAAAGACATCTACCTATGTGGTGTGAAATATCCATTTCGACATGTGAACGGCTAGGGGATAAATCTGGCACACTGCACGTTTCATGTGCAGCTGCTATCATGCAAGAATAGACATTTTGGGGATATTTCTGGGTAGTCCACATGTCTACTAAGATATTTCCCCTTCCGACTACTCCGTGTGACGAGCGTGTCAATAAGAAGGAAGATATATATATAGACATGAAATGAAAAGACTACTATGAATCAAAAGCAATCAGAAAGTGCACTTGTCTGAGGTCCTTAGCTGGAGAAACTGATAGTACAACCACATCAGATGAGTCACTAAAGTCAACACATGCAAAAAGTCTCCAGATGCTGAAATAAATATTACCAACATTCTCAGAATAGTCAAATTAGCTAGGATTACCTGTCCTTAAGTCCAATTCTGGACACAGGGGTAAAACGGTAATTTCGGATCAAAACGATGTCCGTCGTTTGACCCGCTTTGCACCGAAAAGCGTGCCAGAGTCAACGATCTCTAAAGTCGTCAAACTATATGTCAACAGGTCCAGTTTTCCGATATGAACCCAACCGTATGTCCAAAGTTGGATTTCGACGAGCCGTGCACAAAATCGTCCGTTGAGTCGGACCGCGGGGCCCGCAAAAGGCGTCCAATTCAACTATCTCAGAATTGGACCAAACTTGGCGTACAGGACCAGAAAAATGATACGGTCCTGTTGGCGTAAGTTTCGTCTCGATCTGACGAGCGTCCACAAAGTAATTGGGAAACTTGCACAGAGGTCGATACGGTAAATTTTGACGGATACGCATCAAATTCGTCGCGCACACGCGACCAATTTGAATTCCGTCAAATCCCACACGTCCATGAAGCCGTTACGCACCTTTCGATGCTTTTGGTTCGCGACCAAGTCGCCCGGATTGGCGGGACGCACGTCGTATCGAACAATTTTGTTGTTTTTAAAGCAGGTTTTTGACAGTTTTAGAATTCAGTTTCCTCGACCGATAGTCGGTCAAATAACAATCTACAAAAAGGGTTCTAGAGTTCTATAGGTTGTTTAAAACATTGTTCAGAAGGTTGACCAAATCAGTCGCTGGATCGATCGGAATCGATCCTCCAACATGGGCTCAAGGACTGTTTTAATACTCTGTTTTTGGACAGATTTTGACCAACTTCGTGTCGTTCTCCCACTCGATTATAGTCCGATTTAAAACCATCCTAATACGTAAATATGAAGAGGTATAGGTTAGCTTTGTACCCGAAGAAACCGTTCGTGAAACGGATGAGGGTGGGGGTTGTGGTTGCCTCGCAAAGTAGGCCTCCCTGCTGCTACTGTCGCTGTTCTGTTTTCTTCCTGTTTGTGCACTGTCCGACAGGTCTGGCCGGCCGGCGGTGCCCTCGACAGCACGCGCGCACGCGGGGCACGCCCAGGTGTAGGAGTTGTCGATATTGTGTTAGGGTTTGGTGATGACTTCGCTCGATCCCACTCTCATTCTCTATATATAAACCGCAGGGTGGGGCTCCTCGGGTTCGCGTATGGGGAGGGGCGGGTCCTCTCGGGTTCGTACAGTTCTGGGGGTGCTACTGCTCGGTTTGGGTATTAAGCGGGGTGGGGCTCGGGCCTGTGAGTGCTTCGGGCTCTGTTTCATGTTTGTGGGGAGCTGAGTATATGGGATAGATGGGCCGGGCTGGGTTGTCTGTTGCTTTGCTTTTTATTTGAATTATTTTTTCTTTTCTTATTCTATTTCTTATATATATATGTATATCTATATATATATATATAAATATACAGGTACATTTATACATATATATATACACATAAATATATTATATACACCCACTTATATATGTATATTTATATTTTCATAAACATACACATATATTATATTATATATTTATATATACGTACACGAATTTATATATATATATATACAAGGTTTTATATGTATTTATATATACACATACCCACCTATTATATTAATATTTGTATTTACATACACATACACGTATATAATATATATATTTTTATATATACATGCACATACACATATATATACGCATAAATTATAAATTATATTATAACAATTAAATATAATAATTAATTATTTATAAAATCTAAAAATCACCATTTACTTAAAATAAGTAAAAAAAAATATTTCAAAATTTTCGGGAAGGGGAGCTACAGTACGTGTCCACATTTGGATACGTGGGGTCGTTTTACGAGAAATCGTGAAAATGGACGTTTTCGGAATTTTTGGGTTCCAACACACGGATGACTTTTTGTACCAATACTAGAATCGGTAAGTTAGCACCTAGAATCGGTTCTAATCATCATTTAGAACTCGTGGGTAAATTTTGGGTCGAATCCGGATAGGTTTGGTGCCCGTATCGCGCGGTATCGCAAATCGGACACCCCGGTGTCGCCAAAATGGTCATTTGGCCATTTGGGTCTCGTTTCTCGTTTTTGATCGTGTGCGCGAGTTGGATTACTCGTGTGGGGTACGTGTCTAGGCCATAAAGGGTAGAATTGCAAGGATTTGGGTGATCGGGTTGGTATCGGATAAATGGTGAATGTATATGTGTATATGTGTGTGTGGGTATGTATGTATATATATATATATATATATATATATATATATATATATATATATATATATATATATATATATATATATATATATATATATATACATACATACCCACACACACATATACACATATATGTGTGTGTGGGCACCTCTATATATATATATAGAGAGGTGTGTGTTGTGAGTAATGAGTGTGTTTAAGTGTGTGTGTGTGTGTGTATATATATATATATAGATAGAGAGAGAGTGAGAGGGGGGCGAGAGTGAGAGGGAGGAGTGAGAAGCTATAGCAGCAGCAGCAAAAAGAAAGGAAAGGAAAGAAAGAAAGGAAAGGAAAGAAAGAAAGGAAAGGAAAGGAAGGAAAAAAAAAGAAGAAATGGAAAAGATAAGGAAAGGCAAGGTAGGGAGAGTGAGTTGAGAGATTCTGAGGGAATTGTAGGTTAAGGTAAATGCAAGGTAACGCCGAGGTATCGGTCACCAAGATACGGGTCTCCGACGTATCGAAATGGAGATGGATGATAACGAGGAGTGTCGGGGTACTTGATATTGATTTGTGAAGAGATATTGGACACATTACCAAGGTATTGGTTGAGATTGGGTAAACGGACAAGGTATCGGATAATATGCTAAGGTATGTTAAGGTAATGGATATATATATATATATATATATATATATATATATATATATATATATATATATATATATATATATATATATATATATATATATATAAAATATATATAAATATATAGTATCGAGGTATATAGATACCGAGGTATCCTTATATATCAAGTACATAGGGTTTTAGTGCTAGAAAATCCATATTACCTAGTTTTGACCTATATTAGCTGGTTTTAGCTAATATTAGCCTATTACCCTATTTTTGTGTCACGCCCCAGAACCAGATTACTGGAGAGCGGGGCAGACACAGCCAGCTACGTATATTGAAATAGAAACTACCTCGATATACGGTCACGGCTGTCTAGAAATATGAGGGTTTACTACAAGCCAACGGTCTCTTATGGTCAAGCCTATTGTCTCAATCTCAAGCAAGTAATATAATTACAAGATGTTTGACCACCAAATATACAATAAAAGGCGTCCCAGATATTACATATCAGCTGATCATGAAGCTAGTCATACAAAATGCTAGGACTAGCAAGAGTTAAGTCATACATGATCAACCCTAGGATTTGTCAATCATGTTTACAGCCCGTAGGCAGACAGTAAGTAAAGTGCATCGAGCTAACAGGTGCTCGTCGGCTAAACGCCTCAAAAGAATAGTTTTACAATAGAGTGAGCGAAACAAAATAGAAAACCCACTCGTAGCCCGGGTTCCTTCTAGTCGCCACCATCGGGCTGGAAGCTTGGTAGATCCTCGGGAGCTGCTCCGAAATCTGGCCACACAAAACCAGCTGGGTCAAGCCCAGAAAGAGCAAGTGCCACAAGGGGGCCACGAAATAAGAACAAAAGCCAGCAATCAGCACAAGAAAATCTAATATTAAAATTAAAACTTACTAAAACATGGCAGGGTGATATACGACGAGATAACCATGGAACTATTCCGATAGCCAGGTTACAACCCGTAAACCAGACAAGGACCGGGGTTGTTACCCTTTATCTGAACAGAACTTGGTTTCCCACCATTTATCGACAAGATAATAATAATGTAAGAAATCAGGACAGGAAGCAATCTTGTACTGGATCAAGACATGGCTAAACTGGTTATACTTCATTCAATCAATCACGGCCAAGCATATACTACGGCTTACTACTTTAACTAACTAGGGTTATCACAGACCTAATTACTAACAAGATGCAGTGAGATTGTTCCACAGCCACAAGCCCTGCAGACCATCCAGGCTACCCAGGACGAAAGATTAGGGTTGAATTCAGGTGGGTACATTGCCCAGAAGACAAATGTACCCTTAGGTGACTTAGAGGGTGCAACACTCGACGGTGCGCTGGAAATGTGCCCTACTCGACGGCAGGCTACAGATCCCAAGAGTGCCCAGGTAACGGGATTGCCTGTAGCTGTGTCATCTCTTTATGACTACTGTGTTATTCTAGTTATTAACCTTAATCCATTTTAGTAGGTACTCCTGACCGTGGTACTCAGGAGTTCCATCCTAGACATGATACAAGACTGGACAAGTGGATTAACAAGCAAGCAAGAAAGAACCACCCACGGTGTCAAGACAGGTCAAGTTAAGTTATCAAGTCATGTCAAGTCAGGAGTGCGCCGCCACGAGCCACTATCAAGTCATGTTGGTCATGTCAGGAGTGCACCACTACGGGTCACTATCGTGTTATGCTAGTTCCTTGTCATACCAAGCCATGTACCATAGTCATTCCAAACATATTAAGTAAAATCAAGTTCATGACAAAAGACGTAAGGATATAAAATGGGCATAAAATATCTAATAGAATATCAAAATACGGGGCAATAGAAAAGCCAAGCTTAAAGAATAAGACCAAAACTCCAAGAGCCAATGGGTTAAGCAAGGGGTCAGGAGAGCAGCGTACGAAAAAGTCACGCACGCTGAGAGCAGCGTAGGTGAAAAGTCACGCACGCTGAGAGAGCAGCGTAGGTGAAAGTCACGCACGCTGAGAGAGCAGCGTAGGTGAAAGTCACGCACGCTCAAGGGAGCAGTGTACGTGAAAGTCACGCACGCTCAAGGGAGCAGTGTACGTGAAAGTCACGCACGCTCAAGGGAGCAGTGTGTGAAAGTCACGCACGCTACAGGAAGCAGTGTACGTGAAAGTCACGCACACTCAAGGGAGCAGTGTACGTGAAAGTCACGCACACTCAAGGGAGCAGTGTACGTGAAAGTCACGCACACTCAAGGAGACACGCTTCCAACAGGAAGCGTACTCAAGCCAGCGTACACAGCGCTAAAGAGCGCGCGTAGCCCAGTGTGTGTAAGCTAAGCAGCTCTGCATACTGCTCACTGTCTTCTCCAAACAGCAAGAACACATGGGTGAACCCAAAACTTCAAAACACCACAACTTGGTCATCCGAACTCCAAATCCGGATTTCCAAAGTTCTAACTGGAGTGAAACTGAATGCTCTTCCACATGATAGCATCAAAACCCATGAAAATCCAACCCAAGTAGATCAAATCATGCAAAATCCGAAAATAGCTAAACTTAGATCTAGAACAAAGGAAGCTCCAAATCACAAAATAGCAAGTTCTAATGTTGATCTCCATGCCCTAATCTAGCAAATAGACCAAGAAAATATAGTTCTCATGAAGTGGCAAGATGCACTTGCCTAAGGGTTGGGGAGTTGTGTGGAGGAAGAAGAAGAAGAAGAAGAAATTAATGGTGGTTATGAAGAGAGAGAAGAGGTTGGTGGAGTTATAAAGAGGGTGTTGTGGTGTGCTTGAGGGTGGAGCTTAGAGCTAAGGGTGATCCAACACAAAAACCAAACCAAACCGATTCCAAACCAAATTAAAATCGAGCCAAGCCCAAAACCCAAAATACGAAAAATACCGAAATTCCACAAGTCGAGAAAAATAAAAATAAAATACATGCCAAAATTCAGATACGAGTATAAATACGAAATACGGGAAATACGGGAAATGAGGGTGACAACTCTACCCACCTTAAAAGAATTCCGTCCTCGAAATTTAATCAAGGAGCTAGAGATTGCCACGACAAGCTACACTAAGCACAGCCAAGTTACACTAAGCAGTCCAATCATACAATCATACAATGCAAGCAAGGAAGGGAAAATGTAAGGCATAAGAAAGACATTATACCTCACGAGTCAAACAGGTAGGGATATCGCGATCGGATGTCGTCCTCACGCTCCCACGTTGACTCACCTAGAGAGTGATGACCCCAAGCAACACGGACTAATTTAATAGTCTTGTTCTTGAGTGTCTTCTCCCTCCGGTCCAATATAGACACGGGCCTCTCCTCATACGAAAGGTTGGTACCAACAACCAATTCCGAATGGTCTAGGACGTGGCTCGGGTCTGGAATATACCATCGTAATTGGGACACATGGAATACATCGTGTACCTCACTTAGCGACGGCGGAAGAGCGAGACGATAGGATACATCTCCTACTCGCTCTAGAATATCGAACGGCCCTATATACCTAGGACTAAGCTTTTCCCGCACGCCAAAGCGAATGACGCCGCGGTTAGACGAGATCCTAAGGAATACATGGTCGCCGACAGCAAATTCTAAGGGACGCCGATGAGCATCGGCCCAATGGCGCTGGCGGTCCTGGGCAATTCGGAGGTAATCTCTGACCTTCCTGACCACTTCAACCGTCTGGGAAATCAATTCGAGTCCGAGCATCTGTCTTTCTCCGACATCGTCCCATGCTAGCGGGGATCTGCACTTCCTGCCATAAAGAGCCTCAAATGGTGCCATCTGGATACTGGCCTGATAACTGTTGTTGTACGAGAATTCCACCAGGTGCAGATGATTCTCCCATGAACCACCGAAGTCAAGGGTACAGGATCTCAATATATCTTCAAGGGTCTGGATTGTGCGCTCTGACTGACCATCCGTCTGCGGGTGATAAGCTGAGCTGAACTGAAGACGAGTCACCAAACTCTTCTGTAAGCTGCGCCAAAAGTGTGATGTGAATCTTGAATCCCTGTCTGAGGTGATGCTGACTGGCACACCGTGAAGTCTGACGATCTGCCTGAGATACATCTCTGCTAACTGCGCTGTCGACTGTCCAACTCTGAATGGGAGAAAGTGTGCCACCTTGGTAAGCCTGTCCACAATTACCCAAATAGCATCTCTGTCGGCCGGAGATCTGGGCAATCCGGTCACGAAATCCATGGTTACATGTTTCCATTTCCATTCTGGGATCGGTAAGGGTTGAAGAAGTCCAGCGGACCTCTGATGTTCAGCTTTAACCTGTTGGCAAACCAAACATCGAGAGACAAACCGGGCTATCTCCCTCTTCATGCCATTCTACCAAAAATACTGACGAATATCACGGTACATCTTCGTACCACCCGGATGAATAGAATACTGCGAACTGTGGGCTTCTGCCATAACTTCCTGTCTGATATCTCCACTGGGTACACAAAGACGAGTGCCGTGCCGAAGTGTACCATCTTCATGGATACATAACTCTGGCCTTCTTCCTGCTTCACACTCTGCTCTGAGTCGCTGGATCTTGGAATCTGTTAACTGCGCCATCCGGATCCTCTCAACTATGCTGGACTATCAATGCCACACTGGTTGGAAGAACCACTTCAATTCCCATCTTCTGAAGATCTGCCAATAATTCTGGTTGCACCGTCAGGAAATAAACTCCGGCTCTCCTACTCAATGTATCTGCTACAACGTTGGCCTTCCCGGGATGATACTGTAAATCCACATCATAATCTACTAGTAGCTCGAGCCATCTTCTCTGCCGCATATTAAGGTCCTTCTGGGTGAAAACATACTTCAGGCTCTTATGATCAGTAAAGATCTCCACTCTATCTCCGTACAAGTAGTGTCTCCACAATTTCAAAGCAAACACTACCGCCGCCAATTCCAAGTCGTGGGTCGGGTAATTCTTCTCATGATCACGAAGTTGACGTGACGCATAAGATATTACCTTCCCATGCTGCATCAAGACACACCCCAATCCTCTGCCTGAAGCGTCCCAATAAACTGTGAATCCTCCGGTCCCATCTGGAAGGGTGAGAATGGGAGCCGTTATCAAACCTCGCTTCAATTTCTCAAATGATTCCTGACACTCTGCTGTCCAAACAAACGGCACATCCTTGCGGGTCAATTGGGTCATCGGCGCTGAAATCCTTGCGAAATTTGAAACGAACTGCCGGTAGTAGTCGGCCAATCCAAGGAAGCTGCGAACCTCTGCCACTGAGCTGGGTACCGGCCATGACTCGATAGCCACAATCTTCTGGGGATCCACTTCCACTCCTCCTCGGGTGATGATGTGACCCAAGTACGAAATACGATCGAGCCAGAACTCGCATTTACTGAACTTGGCGTACAACTGATTCTCCTTAAGCGTCTGAAGGACGACTCTGAGATGCTGCTCACGCTCTGCTTCACTCTTGCTGTAGACCAGGATGTCATCTAGGAACACGATCACAAATTGGTCCAAATAAGGCATGAAAATGCGATTCATGAGGTCCATGAATACGGCCGGTGCATTGGTCGCTCCAAAGGGCATGACAAGGAACTCCCAATGCCCATACCTCGATCTGAATGCTGTCTTCGGGATGTCCTGCTCTCTGACTCTGATCTGGTGATATCCCGATCGCAAGTCGATCTTCGAGAACACTGAAGCCCCTCTGAGCTGATCAAACAAGTCATCTATCCTCGGAAGAGGGTATCTGTTCTTGATTGTCACCGAATTCAAGGTACGATAATCAACACATAGCCTGGACGTACCATCCTTCTTTTTCACAAGAAGCATTGGGGTTCCCCAAGGCGATCCACTTGCACGGATGAATCCCTTGGTCCTCAGTTCTTCAATCATCTTGTACAAAATCTCCAATTCTGAAGGCGCCATCCTATAGACTCGCTCTGACATTGGTGCTGTCCCGGGAATCAAGTCTATAGTGAACTCAATCTCCCGTTCTGGCGGCATCCCTGGAAGCTCCTCTGAAAAGACATCTGGAAACTCTTCAACTATCCGGGGTAACTGCACTGCTGCTACTGCCATCCGCAATGCTGGGGAAGATGGCTCTACTGCGCCTCTGGAAAACGAAAACTCTGGCTCGCCGGGGATACTAAAGACAACTCTGCCAATATGGCAGTCTATCCTAGCATACTGGTTCCTCAACCAATCCATGCCTAGGACTACATCATAGTCTGCCATAGGAAACTCTATGAATCTAGCGGGGAACTCCCTACCGCTAACTACGATCCGACACGAGGAAAACACTCGATCTACTCCCACAAGACCATTACCAGTAAGTATATTGAGCCTCACTGATAATGACTCGGGCTCCAATCCTATCCGTGTCGCGAATCGTGCAGACATGAATGAATGCGATGCACCAGAATCAAATAATACCGAAGCTGGAAAGGAGTTGACGAGAATAGTACCTGCCACTACCTCACCTGGTGCAACTTCTTCTTCCATAGCCATCATCATGGCCTGACCTTGTCCTCTGGCTGCTGGTCCCCTCTGCTGGAAACCTCTCTGCCTATTCTGGATCTGAGCTTGGGCTTGTGCATACTGCTGGGGGTGTTGTTGCTGGAATGCCTGAGATTGAGGCGGCAAGGGCCTCGAAGACTGATACTGCTGCTGCTGAACTGGTGCTGGGGCCGGTCCTCTCATCGAAGAGCTAGAAGGGTTGGATGCTGATGAACCACCCCTATTCGGGCAAGCTCCAACTCTATGATCTGCTGCTCCACAAGCCAGGCATAATCCCTGCGCCCTACGACAATCTGCCACCACATGGCCTGGCTTTCCGCAATGAGAACATCCCATTGCGGAAGTCTGCTTCTGCTTCTGCTGCTGCAGGTACGTCGGGGTCGAATGCTGAACCGACGTTACTGAGGCCGCCCGCCTCGGAGTTCCAATGGTCAATCCCCTAGCTGCCGGGGCTGGAGCTGATGATTGGTGCATCTGACTGTGGGACCGCTTCCTGCCTCCGGTCCTATCCACGATCCTCTGGGAGGTATACTCATGCCTCCTAGCTGCTCTCAAGACTGCATCGAACGTCTGGTGCTCGAACTGCTCTACCGCCAACAAGATCTCCAAATGCAGCCCCTGCTGGAATCGCTGGGCCCTATCAAACTCGGTTGCCACCAAGGTGGGGGCAAACCTACTCAGCCTAGAAAACTCGGTCGCATAACCATCGACCGTCCTGCCTCCTTGCTTCAAGTTGGTAAATCTGGTCTGCAGGTCGTACCGAGCAACAGCATCAAAGTACTTCGTCTGGAATCTCTCCCTAAATACTGCCCAAGCAATGGGTGCCACTAATCCTATGGCTTGCGCTGCCCACCAACTGCGAGCTAAATCCAACAACTGCAGGCGTACCACCGCCACCTTCTCATTCTCGGGTGTCCTGGCTGCTTCCAGAACCACCTCGGTATCCTGAAGCCATAAATCCGCGGCAATCGCATCCTCGCTGCCGTCGAAGAAAGGAGGGTTCAATCGCTTGAAGCTGTTAGCCGCCTGGTTCCCTGGATGTCCGCCTCGGGTCAAAGAATCTTGAACTGTCTGGTGCAGGGCGTCGCTTCGACGATCCTGGAAAGCTATCAAGGTTCTGATGAGGCCTACTAAGGTACCATCATCTGGCTCCGCGGGCTGGACGGGCCGAACTGGTGACTCTCCTCCAGTAGGCACAACTCTGGAGGCTACTCCGGAATGCTGAGCTTGATCTCCGGGTTGCTGCTGATCCACGGGAAATGCTCCACCTCGTCGATCGGTAGGACCAGATACAGTGCCGCTGAAGAAGACGACACAGGGAACAATAAAGAAAGGACCAGGACAGATCAACGATATAAGCACAGGATCAGGACAAGAATCCAGGGATTCAGAGGATACGAACAGAGATCAAGGACGAGTACTGATTGAGACATCTATTCGGTAAATCCTCACATTTCTTGATTGACAAGACCTGTATGGGCCACCACTTAAACCATGTCACGCCCCAGAACCAGATTACTGGAGAGCGGGGGCAGACACAGCCAGCTACGTATATTGAAATAGAAACTACCTCGATATACGGTCACGGCTGTCTAGAAATATGAGGGTTTACTACAAGCCAACGGTCTCTTATGGTCAAGCCTATTGTCTCAATCTCAAGCAAGTAATATAATTACAAGATGTTTGACCACCAAATATACAATAAAAGGCGTCCCAGATATTACATATCAGCTGATCATGAAGCTAGTCATACAAAATGCTAGGACTAGCAAGAGTTAAGTCATACATGATCAACCCTAGGATTTGTCAATCATGTTTACAGCCCGTAGGCAGACAGTAAGTAAAGTGCATCGAGCTAACAGGTGCTCGTCGGCTAAACGCCTCAAAAGAATAGTTTTACAATAGAGTGAGCGAAACAAAATAGAAAACCCACTCGTAGCCCGGGTTCCTTCTAGTCGCCACCATCGGGCTGAAAGCTTGGTAGATCCTCGGGAGCTGCTCCGAAATCTGGCCACACAAAACCAGCTGGGTCAAGCCCAGAAAGAGCAAGTTCCACAAGGGGGCCACGAAATAAGAACAAAAGCCAGCAATCAGCACAAGAAAATCTAATATTAAAATTAAAACTTACTAAAACATGGCAGGGTGATATACGACGAGATAACCATAGAACTATTCCAATAGCCAGGTTACAACCCGTAAACCAGACAAGGACCGGGGTTGTAACCCTTCATCTGAACAGAACTTGGTTTCCCACCATTTATCGACAAGATAATAATAATGTAAGAAATCAGGACAGGAAGCAATCTTGTACTGGATCAAGACATGGCTAAACTGGTTATACTTCATTCAATCAATCACGGCCAAGCAGATACTACGACTTACTACTTTAACTAACTAGGGTTATCACAGACCTAATTACTAACAAGATGCAGTGAGATTGTTCCACAGCCACAAGCCCTGCAGACCATCCAGGCTACCCAGGACGAAAGATTAGGGTTGAATTCAGGTGGGTACATTGCCCAGAAGACAAATGTACCCTTAGGTGACTTAGAGGGTGCAACACTCGACGGTGCGCTGGAAATGTGCCCTACTCGACGGCAGGCTACAGATCCCAAGAGCGCCCAGGTAACGGGATTGCCTATAGCTGTGTCATCTCTTCATGACTACTGTGTTATTCTAGTTATTAACCTTAATCCATTTTAGTAGGTACTCCTGACCGTGGTACTCAGGAGTTCCATCCTAGACATGATGCAAGACTGGACAAGTGGATTAACAAGCAAGCAAGAAAGAACCACCCACGGTGTCAAGACAGGTCAAGTTAAGTTATCAAGTCATGTCAAGTCAGGAGTGCGCCGCCACGAGCCACTATCAAGTCATGTTGGTCATGTCAGGAGTGCACCACTACGGATCACTGTCGTGTTATGCTAGTTCCTTGTCATACCAAGCCATGTACCATAGTCATTCCAAACATATTAAGTAAAATCAAGTTCATGACAAAAGGCATAAGGATATAAAATGGGCATAAAATATCTAATAGAATATCAAAATACGGGGCAATAGAAAAGCCAAGCTTAAAGAATAAGACCAAAACTCCAAGAGCCAATGGGTTAAGCAAGGGGTCAGGAGAGCAACGTACGAAAAAGTCACGCACGCTGAGAGCAGCGTAGGTGAAAAGTCACGCACGCTGAGAGAGCAGCGTAGGTGAAAGTCACGCACGCTGAGAGAGCAGTGTAGGTGAAAGTCACGCACGCTCAAGGGAGCAGTGTACGTGAAAGTCACGCACGCTCAAGGGAGCAGTGTGTGAAAGTCACGCACGCTACAGGGAGCAGTGTACGTGAAAGTCACGCACACTCAAGGGAGCAGTGTACGTGAAAGTCACGCACACTCAAGGGAGCAGTGTACGTGAAAGTCACGCACACTCAAGGAGACACGCTTCCAACAGGAAGCGTACTCAAGCCAGCGTACGCAGCGCTAAAGAGCGCGCGTAGCCCAGTGTGTGTAAGCTAAGCAGCTCTGCACACTGCTCACTGTCTTCTCCAAACCGCAAGAACACATGGGTGAACCCAAAACTTCAAAACACCACAACTTGGTCATCCGAACTCCAAATTCGGATTTCCAAAGTTCTAACTGGAGTGAAACTGAATGCTCTTCCACATGATAGCATCAAAACCCATGAAAATCCAACCCAAGTAGATCAAATTATGCAAAATCCGAAAATAGCTAAACTTAGATCTAGAACAAAGGAAGCTCCAAATCACAAAATAGCAAGTTCTAATGTTGATCTCCATGCCCAATCTAGCAAATGGACCAAGAAAATATAGTTCTCGTGAAGTGGCAAGATGCACTTGCCTAAGGGTTGGGGAGTTGTGTGGAGGAAGAAGAAGAAGAAGAAGAAATTAATGGTGGTTATGAAGAGAGAGAAGAGGTTGGTGGAGTTATAAAGATGGTGTTGTGGTGTGCTTGAGGGTGGAGCTTAGAGCTAAGGGTGATCCAACACAAAAACCAAACCAAACCGATTCCAAACCAAATTAAAACCGAGCCAAGCCCAAAACCCAAAATACGAGAAATACCGAAATTCCACAAGTCGAGAAAAATAAAAATAAAATACATGCCAAAATCCAGATACGAGTATAAATACGAAATACGGGAAATACGGGAAATGAGGGTGACATTTTGACATAGATTTGACCGGTTGACTTAGATTTGACTAGTTTGACCTAATTTGACCTAGAGTTGACCGATTTGACTAGGGTTGACCTAGTTTGACCCTTTTAACCTAGTTCGACCGTATTTTGACCATTTTAACCCTGATTTGACCTAGAAGATCTTGTTTAGACTCAATTTCTTATGTTTATGTTTCCAAACCATATTTTGACATAGATGCTCATATCCAAGTCACCAGTACGCCAGCTCGGGGATTGATTTATATCCTTTTTCCACAATTTCAGGCGAGTACATTCTATGATAGTTTTCATTATCTTGATATCTGCTATATCCGATTCAGTTGTAGTATTTTACTTGACTCCCGACACGATGGTACACGGACTAGTATACGTCGGATCCTGTCATGAGACACCATTTTTGGGTTACTATGGTATATTGGTACATTGTTCGATCTTGTTTTCTTGTACTTGTATAGACGCCGATTCCTAAGGAGATTTGCTATCCTTTTAGAGAATTCTGCATCATGACGTGACATGTCCGAATCTATTATACTACTCAGGGATGGGGAGTTATTAGAGGTTATGTGATCATACCCCACCATACGTGTTTCATGTGAGTGTTAATCATGCAACCCATATATGATTAGCCAAGTGTAAGTCATACATCTCACGTATTACTAGCCAGGCCATATTCCTGTGCAAGTTTCTAAGCCGATCACATAATGCTCTAATATCTCAAGGCACTGTTTATATTTATATTATACATCAGATACTATTGTACTGTTCTACATTCCAGTATCTCATACCCTGACATGATATCCAGTTTTACATATCATGTTTTTATTCCAGTCTTGATATTTTATCTTGTATTTTATTATAATTGTCTCTTATAGAATTTGTCAATTCACATGGAACTGCTGTTAGTTTATGTACTCGTTTCCATCCTGACTGGATACATTGACAATAGTTTTAGGAGTTGTTATGCCCTCATTATTGGACTACATGATGATGCTAGTTGAGGTAGATCTCGATATTCTTTCATCGTGAGTTGTCTTCCATTAGTTCTAGGTCTTGTAGTTATTTTAGTTTTGTTATTGTTTTTCCTCCGTTTCATTTCTTGTCTTGTATGATCCTTTGTAGATTCTAGTTGTTCAAGTGATATTGTTATATTTCTTGTCTTATCTTTCTTAGCTTTTGTGATGTGATATGTGTACCATTATAGTTATGGATCTTTTAGATGTTGTAGTTAGTATCGGGTACTTGACAGCGCTCTACCATCGATACTGCGACGTAGGCTGGGCGTGGCCCACGTATTCGTACCCGTATATCCGGGTACGGGTCGTGAGCATGTATATATTCTTTTGATACACTTGGAGCATATGTCAATACTATGTCAGTTGTTGGATTTCTGGATTGCTCTTTCTTTCGGTCTTATATATCATATTCTCTCTTTATCGTGCTTCGGATTGGTGATCGAGTATTTGACATATATTATTGTCAGTTCTTATAGTTGAGATTATACAGGTACCTATATCCTTGTGTAGATTAGACAGCGTTCTACCGTCGATTCTGCGGTGTAGGCTGGACGTACCCACGGCTCATGCCCAATTTTCGGATGCGGATCGTGACACGTTTTTAGTGGTGGCCCATGCAGGTCTGAGTTGCCTTTGAGCGATGTCATAGTGGTACTTAGGCATAGGGTACTACTACGAGCCTGCGATAGGATATAGGATTTTAAGGTGTGAATACTCAGTCACAACTAGGACTTCCTTGTCAATTTAATTTGCTGGATATTACTCATCTTGATAATACTTTCTTTCATGCAAAATTTTTTGAAATTCTTGTGGATTAAAGTTGAGAGAGCATTCAGTAGCCCACTATGGTGATGCAGATATGCACTGATAACTATTTACCTTAGTCGCAGCAACTGCAAGTTTACTGCCGCCAGATGCACACTGGCACGACGTAAACTTTCAGTTGAAGTAATTACAGATATATGTGGGTTTTCGAATGTTATTTAGACTGCATCCTAAATATCTTATCTTGTGCCATATTGATCTCTCTTTGTTTTCCTTATCTTCAGCATGGCGAGGACCTGATCTCGGGGTAGAGGAGCTGCATCAGATTGTATCTTAAATTGGTTCTTGATGTTGTTGGCCCAATGATTGTATCATGTTTTTGAATATGGTTAATGTGTTAAGTTTAGCATTTCATTATCACTAATCTTCATACTATCGCTATAGCATTTCTACTTATACTTATACTTTTGGTGATATATGCCTATTAGTTTACGTATTAGTGATATGAGCTTATCTATCTTAAATTTAATCGGGTTGCCAAAATCAAAATTATGTTTTTGATTGTGGTCATTCAATTAAGTTTAATCATTATGATATCACTAATATTTATGCTATCACCTTAGCAGTTATACTTAAACTCAGCATTGTCCTAATGTGCATTAAACTTATCTTACTTGCTACTATGTATATTGCTTTGTTCGTCTAACATGTACATACAGAAAAGTAATAAGCAAGATCAATGTGGACATATGTAATAAAGAAACCATGGTAGGCCAAAGACGATGGATCCCACAAGATTTCTCTGAACCACCCGACGACAAGGGAAAAAGCCAGCACCTATCAAAGGAAGAAGCCAAGCCATGCCATCATCATTTCAAGACTCTGAAGAAGCCTGCACCTGCTACAGTATATCTGGAGTCTGTAATGAGTCTTAGGAATTATTGTAAACACAAGAAATGGATGGCAAAATCGAAAGCTAGGGTAGAAATCAGCCCAGGATTATTTTTGAATGAAAATCGGCATACCGACGGTATACCGGTGCATACCGGCGGTATACCAATTTTGTTCACAGAAAGTTTCTGTCCACAAAATCGGCATACCGACGGTATACCGGATCATACCGACGGTATACTGATTCTGTAACGTTGAAAGTCCAACGGTCGGATTTCCAGTATTAAATGATCCTAACAGCTATATTTCGAGCCATTGCAATCCCAGACCGGTATACCGACGGTATGCCGACTCATACCGGCGATATGCCGGTCGCTGACTGAAAAAGTTGCCTTTGGCTCTTTTTAATGCTTTGGTTATAAATAGCCTTGAACCCCTTCATTCAAGGTTGATGCTTTGAGCCTAAAAATTTCTAAACCACCAAAGCCTATCCACAAACAACTCTACAAAGCTTTTATTTGCCATCCACAAATTGTGTTAGAGTTATTGAGTTGAAAAGTAAGATCTTCATCCTATTGTAAGGAGATCAAAACCTATTGTGAAAGGTTGAAGTTGGAGAGTCTTCGTATCCAAACTCTCGGTGTGAAGTCGGAGAGTCCTTCGGATTAAAGTTCTTGTGTGTTGAAGTTGGCGAGTTCTTCGGATCCAAACTCGTGTGTAACTATTTACTCAAATAGTGGATTAAAGCCGGAGAGAGTCCCGGGACTGGAGTGCCTCTTGGGAGGATACCAGGATATATCGTGTGTCGGTATTGTTTTGCTTCTTCTCTTGCACTTATATTTTTAAATTGCCCATTAGCTTGTGCTAAGTGCTTGATTAGTTAGCTTGACCCTATTCACCCTCCTCTAGGGTTCCTACAGATGGTATCAGAGCAAGGACTCTATTGTTAGGCTTAACATCCTTAGAGTAGATCCTTGTTATTTTTCTATGGCATCGTATTCCTCCTACTCCTCCTCCGATAAAGAGGGTTTTACTTCTAGTAGCATAGACAATCATGTTTCTTCTAAATGCAAGAAATGCTCTAAGTGGAAAGCCATGGCTAATCAATCCTTAGAGATTCTTGACAACCTTTATTCTACAAATGAAGAACTTTCTGAAAAGGTTATTCATTTAGAAGAAGCAAATGAGTTTTTGGGAAATGAAAACAATGTTTTATTATCTAGACTTGATTCTCAAAACTCATCATGTGTTTCTTTAAAGAGTTTGAATGAGGCTTTAATCTTAAAAATCAAATCTCTTTCCTCATCTATAGAAGATCTTAAAAGTCAAACGCATGTGTTAACTTCTTTGTACGATTCTTCTATTGATTCTTTACAGAAACAAAATGATGATTTTATTTCTAGAATTACTTTATTTGAAAAAGAGAATTATGCTTTAAATGCTAGATTTGATTCTCTTACTTGTTTGCATGATGATTTGTTATTAGAACATGATATACTTAAAACCAAATCTTTTCATGCTCACTCTAGAGATATTCATCATTCTAGTATGTCACATGTTCATAACCATGCTCATTCTGATACATGTGCACACACTAGTATTAGGTGCTTTTATTGCTCTCGCACTGGACACATGAGCTTTACATGCCCTATTCGTAGAACCTTTACTACCAATGCTAGAGTAAGTGCTATATGGGTCCCTAAAACTAATAAATATGGATCTAAGTTTATTTGGATACCAAAGTCTTCATCTAATGTTGTAGGTGAAGCTTCTTGTATCGGGACATAGCACCGAGGAGCGTGTTGGTGGTTGCAAAGCTCAAAGGTTATCTTTCAAGCAATTGTACCAACACAAGCGTGGCCACTAGAGCCACTTTGGTAACATGCCAAACGATTCTCTTTAAATTGTTTATATTTGTATAATCTAGCATATTTCTCTTGATGTCTTGCTACTAGCTCACATTGATATTCTTTAGTTGCCTTTTATATAAATCAATGTGAGATATCATACTAGCATGCTTAGTTAATTTTTTTATTAATTCTTTTATCTAGCATGACTAGTTACTTAACTTAAATGATTAGTTCACACTATAGTTTATCACTCATTTTCTATTAGTGTGACACATTTATATATGCATGCTCGTTATTTTTAATCTTTATTTATAAAGCATGTATATCACTCTAGTCCATAAGAGCTTGGTTTTGTTTTGAGTTAATATGATTTTAACTCTCCGTCTTTAAAGTTTTTTTAATAGTTACTTCTTGCCGGTTTGTATTTAATATTTCATATTTTTCTTAATCGGTATTTGTGAATATATATGTTAAGCACAAGCTTCTTATCACTTGACAAGTATATATTTATGTTGGCCCATTCCATGGTCACACCCGATTTTGATAATCAACATACACTTATGTCAATACACAAAATATAGAAAATGTTGCTATTCATTTCAGGATACATGAAATCAATTTCAACGGACGATGTACTGCATCAAACAAAGCGTCAACATCATCAAATCTTCAGAAGACTCATTTCTTATTTTATTCTGTATTTTATATTTTATTGAGTCTAGGATTTATGTTGTAAAATCAGTTTTGGTAATACTGGCTTAGGGTTAAAATTGTCCACATTCCAAAAGCCTACCTATTTACCATTCGTATTTTCACTTACAAAACATTTTTTGAAAATAGCCTTTACAAATGATTTTACAAATAACCAAAAACATATTTTGAAAACTGTTTTTACAAATGATTTTCAAATATCTCCTGACAGAACTCGTAACCGAGTTCGGCCCGAGTTCGGTCCGAACTCTGACCGAGTTCAGTCAAAAATGATTCAAACTTCTGTTGCCTCCAAATCAGCGAGCAACGTCTCTTTGCGAGATATTTGCATCCGAACTCTGCCCGAGTTCTGCCCGAGTTCGGTTCGAGAAAACACCTATAAATAGAGAAGAATTTTTCATTTCAAATCACTCATTCATTCTTCATTCTCTCTTCTCTACTACTCAAGTGTTTTCAAACGATCTAAGACTTTCAAATCATACCTATACATCTCTTAGCCAAAAGCCAGTACTATCAGAGTTAATTTAGAATCTTTTGGTGTTTCAAGAGTTGTAAAGAGGTCGTTCAAGTTCAACAACTTTTCTTGTTGTGGAGCTGGTCGTGCGCTCGTCACCAAGCACGGTGTTGTGAAGCTGGTCATGCGCTTGTCACCAAGCACGGTATTGTAAGAGACTGCAAGCTCTCAGTTAAAGCTTGTGCCATAGTGGATTAACATCGAGCAAGAGTACTCGAGACTGGATTAGTCCTCTCAGAGGGATACCAGTATACATCGCTATGTCACTGAGTTTGAATTCTCTATCTTTATTTACTGTCTCTTATATCACTGCCATAGTTTAATTTTTAATTGGTGATTATTTTTCGCTGCACATACACTCTCTATTCACCCTCCCTCTAGAGGTGCTCAACGATCCTACAATTGGTATCAGAGCAAGGTTATATTCTTATATAACAAACCTTAGAGAGTATATATGGCAGCCGTGAAATCAATATTCAACGGTGAAGGGCAATCCACAAATAGACCTCTCCTATTTGATGGAACAAATTATACCTACTGGAAAACACGAATGACTTTCTTTCTAAAGTCTCTCGACTTTGATCTTTGGTCAATAGTCATTGATGGTTATAAAAAACCAGCACCAATAGTGGTTGAAGGCCAGCTGGTAGAAAAGACCCATGATAAGTACACTGAAGCTGAAAAGGCTAAAGCTAGCCTAGATGCTCGTGCCATCAATGCACTATTCTGTACAATTGACAAAACCGAGTTCAACAGAGTTTCAACCTGTAAGACGTCTCACGAAATTTGGAAACTCCTTGAGGTAACCCATGAAGGGACTTCTCAAGTGAAGGAATCCAAAATTAGTAGACTGACACAGGAGTATGAATCTTTTAAGATAAAACCCGGTGAGTCAATTATACAGATGTTTACTCGTTTCCTTGATATAACTAATCCTTTACAA
This sequence comes from Iris pallida, assembly GCA_029216955.1. Lineage (NCBI taxonomy): Eukaryota > Viridiplantae > Streptophyta > Magnoliopsida > Asparagales > Iridaceae > Iris > Iris pallida. Next base: position 26,504 of record JANAVB010041549.1, read on the forward strand.
TCTCTTGGTAAGGATTACAGCAATCACGAGAAGATCAGAAAAGTGCTACGGGCTCTAACAAAGAACTGGAATCCAAAAGCCACAGCAATCATTGAAGGAAACGATCTCACCACTATGACTCTGGAAACGCTGATGGGCAAACTCATGACCCATGAACTCGACTTGCAAGATTTTGAAGAAGCAACACCAAAGGAGAAATCTATTGCCTTCAAAGCTCAAGCAAGAAAATCAACGTACAACGATTCCGATGAAGAATCGTCAAGTGGTGACGAACAAGCCCTACTTGTGAAGAACTTCAGGAAGTACCTAAAGTTTACAAGCAGAAAGAAGAAAGATATCCAAGAAAGCAATGAAGATGAAACCATATACTTTGGATGTAAGAAGTCAGGGCACATGAAGAAGGACTGTCCAACCACCAAGAGAAGCAGTCCTTATGACAGATCAAGATCAAGCAGAAAAGCAACAACTGGTCGAAAGTATGCCAACACAAGTATCTGGCATAAAAGTGATGCCAGTGATACAGAAGAAGAAGATAGACCCTGCGGTAATGCAAATGTCTGTCTTATAGCATTTGATAAGGTATCGTCAAACCCTCTATATGATGATTTTACTTTCGATGAGTTAGAAAATGCCTTTAGCGATTTACTTGAAGAACACAAAAATGTGCTTGACAAGTATAAGCAATCTCGAAAAGAGATTAAGGCATACACAATCGAGTTAGCTAGACTATCCAATCTTATTGAAGATATTAAAGAGACGTCTACTACAGGTAACACGGAAGAGATAGCCAAACTCAAGGTAGACTATCATGAGGCTATCCTCAATATTGAAAAGAAAGAAAGAGATTATGTTAAGATGCAAAAGTTGTATGACACAGAGAAGAAGATGCACTTAGTAACAGAACATAGACTCTCAGTTATGACTGCTAAATACGAAGAGTCTATTGCAATTTCTAAAAAGTTAGAAATCAAGTTAGGCAAACAGGCAATACCTGTGACACAGCCTAAGATTAGTCCTAATGCTAAGCATACACCTAAAAGGACTAAACACAAGAAAGCACAGAGGAAACACGAATATCATCATGCTTTCACTTATAGGTTCTCCAAACAAAACAAGCTTGCAAACACAGTTTCTACCACTAAACTGACTTGCACATATTGTGGTACGCACGGACACATATCACAATATTGTCTTGCTAGAAAGCTTGTTGACAACCATACTTTAGTCTGGAGACCTAAAGCTAATCTGAGTGGACCCTACAGAAAATGGGTACCAAAGGATTCATCTACTTGTCTTGTAGGTGGACCCTCAACCCTCTCATGCTAGAAGCAAATGGATCCTCGATAGCGGATGTTCGCGACACATGACTGGTGATGCATCTTTATTCGCTACGCTATCGATGAAGAAAGAAGGATACGTCTCCTTCGGAAATAATTTGAGAGGTGATATAATAGGTAATGGTACTATAGGTATTTCTCCTTATCCAATAATAAAAGATGTTTGTCTAGTAACTGAATTGAAACATAACCTATTGAGCATAAGTCATTTGGCTGATAATGGTTATGGTATTAATTTTGTGAAAGATAAATGTACCATATATGATATGTCATCTGGTGATCCCGTATATAAAGGGATTAGAGAAGACAACATTTATGTTTTCTTTTTGGAGAATACTAATAATGCAGGAAGGTGCCTAGTAGCCAATCAAGATGTAAGCTGGCTATGGCACATGAGACTAGGACATGCAAACATGGATACTATCTCACGTCTAAATACAAAGAAGTTGGTAAGAGGACTCCCTGAAATTCCATTCAAGAGAGATATGGTATGTGCTGACTGCGAAAAGAACAAAGCACATAGATCTACTTTTAAATCCATCAACGCTGTAAGTACTTCGAGACCTTTGCAGTTAATTCATATGGATTTATTTGGTCCTAGTAGAGTCGCTAGTCTTGGCGGTAAGCTCTACGCTTTTGTTATTGTTGATGATTTCTCTCGATTTACTTGGGTTTATTTCTTATCAAATAAAAGTGATGCAATTTTTGAATTTCAGATATTTTACAAAAAGGTACAAAACGAAAAAGGCTTTATGATTACTCGTATCCGAAGTGATCATGGTGGCGAATTCGAAAATTCTGATTTCAAAAAGTTTTGTGATGATAGTGGATATTACCATGAATTTTCTTGTCCTAGAACTCCCCAACAGAATGGTGTTGTGGAGCGAAAAAATCGTACTCTAAGCGAAATGGCTAGAGTCATACTGAATCAGTATAATCTTCCTAAATATTTTTGGGCAGAAGCTGTTAGTACAGCCTGTCATGTTTTAAATAGGGTGTTAATTCGACCAATCTCGAAGAAAACACCATATGAGCTTTGGTTTGGAAGAATTCCAAACATTTCTTATTTCAAAGTTTTTGGTTGTCGCTGTTTTATCCTGAACACCAAGGATAACTTGGGAATGTTCAACTCCAAAGCAGATGACGGGATATTTCTTGGATATGCTGCTAAGAGTAAGGGATATAGAATTTTCAATAAAAGATCTATGATTGTTGAAGTGACTATTAATGTTACCTTTGAAGAGTTAAATAGTCACAGATCTAGCGACAGTGATGATGAAGATACACATACAAAGACTAAGAAGAGTTCTGAGAAAGATCTGATTCAAGAGGCAAGGACTGATAAAAGTTTCGAAGATGTAGGAACTGAGAAGAGCCTTGTGAAAGATATGGCCCAAAGATTTGAATCATTGAGATTCAAGCCAGATCATCCAGAAACTCTCATTATAGGTAATATATCCAAAGGTGTAAGTATACGTTCATCTCTTAAAAATTCTGAATTAGCAGCAAATATAGCATTTATTTCACAAATAGAACCTAAGAATGTAGATGATGCTTTTACTGATGAGTTTTGGATTTCTGCCATACAAGAGAAACTTAATCAATTTAAGAGAAACCAAGTTTGGAAACTTGTTCCTAAACCAATTGGTCAATCTATAACTGGTACCAAATGGGTGTTCCGAAATAAACTCAGTGAAGATGGACAAGTTCTACGCAACAAAGTACGTCTAGTGGCACAAGGTTATAATCAAGAAGAAGGAATTGATTATGATGAGACCTATGCTCCTGTTGCTAGACTAGAAGCCATCCGTATGTTTTGTGTATTTGCTTGTTTTAATGATTTTAAACTTTTTCAAATGGACGTGAAAAGCGCATTTTTAAATGGATTTTTGAAAGAAGAGGTTTTTGTGAAACAACCCCCTGGTTTTGAAGATTTTCAAAAACCTGATCACGTCTTCAAGCTTAAGAAAGCACTTTATGGACTCAAACAAGCACCTCGTGCTTGGTATGAACGCCTAAGCGCCTTCTTACTTGATATTGGATTTTCGAAAGGAAAGATTGATACTACTTTATTTATTAAATCCATGAATGATGATATTCTTCTAGTGCAAATTTATGTAGATGACATTATATTTGGTTCTACTAATGAAAAACTCTGTCAAGATTTTACCAAGTGTATGCAGAGTGAATTTGAGATGAGTATGATGGGAGAGCTAAACTTCTTCCTAGGACTTCAAATCAAACAGCACTCGAACGAAACATTCATCAACCAAGCTAAATACACGAAGGACATACTGAAAAAGTACGACTTCGAGAATGTAAAGCCAATCGGGACGCCTATGGCTACATCTACAAAGCTTGATGCTGATGAAAGTGGCAAACCTGTCGATCAGCGTAAGTATCGAGGTATGATTGGTAGTTTATTATACTTAACTGCTAGTCGCCCTGATATTATGTTTAGCGTTTGCATTTGTACACATTATCAGGCAAACCCTAAGGAATCACATCTTAGTGCCGTTAAGCGTATCTTTCGATACCTTAAAGAAACTTCTACAGTTGGCTTATGGTATCCCAAAACCAAATCCTTTGACCTTATAGGTTACTCGGATGCGGATTTTGCTGGATGCAAAGTGGACCGTAAAAGTACCAGTGGCACATGTCATTTCTTAGGAAAGGCCTTAGTCTCTTGGTTTAGCAAGAAACAAAATTCAGTAGCATTATCAACAACTGAGGCCGAATATATCACCGCAGGACGTTGTTGTGCTTAGATTTTGCGGATGAAGCAAACCTTAGAGGACTACAATCTGTACTACACAAATATTCCTATTTATTGTGATAACACTAGTGCTATAAATCTGACTAAGAACCCTATTTGTCATTCACGCACAAAGCACATAGAAATTAGACATCATTTCCTTCGTGATCATCAACAACACGGGGATATCTGTCTAGAATTTATTGACACTGATCATCAACTAGGAGATATATTCACTAAACCATTGGCTGAAGACCATTTTAATATTTTGAGGCGTGAGCTCGGCATTCTTGAATTCTCAGACTCATAATGTATATGGTAATTAAAATTGAATTTATGACTTGATACTTTATTATTTATTTAACGAAAATTATTTTTGGGTACAAACTTAAAAAGGGTATGTCTGTCACCACGGCTACGGTCGAAGCGAAGCGGTATTTAAGAGTTCCCCGGTGAACCTCCGTTAGCTGGGACAACCCCTACGGTTAACCCAAAAATAACAGTCGTTATTTAATATTACAGTCAAAGTTATTAAATTCTACTTTTAAACCTACCAGAATGCATTGACTGTCTCGGGAATACAAGTGGCCGAACTCTGACCGAGTTCGGACCGAATTCGGACCGAGTTCGGTCGGCGCTGTTATGGTTCCAGAAACGAACAGCCGACCCTAGTGCCTATAAAACCCATCTTTTTTTCCACTTTCTCCACACAACAACTCGTGGAAATCACTCCTCTCTTCCTAGAAGCTTCTCCTCCTCCATCCTAGCAAGGTTCCGAAGAGATCTAGCGGGCGATCATCTTGTTCCTTCTTCCTTTTTTAGGTACTTTCTCTCTATTTTCTCATGGCCCCCAAGTGTCAAAGAGGAACCACTTTCCAAGGTGCCTCCTCTTCTTCTGAATACACCCCTGCTAGTCTATTCAGTCCAGCATGACCTAGAGATCCCGAAGAATATGACTCTACTTTGTTCTCGGACAAAGATTGTTCGGATCTCTGGTTCGACTCTTTTTCTGGTCGTCGTATTTGTAATGGAACTTTTGTAAATTTTACTACTTTCTTTGAGTACGCTCCAACTTTTGACCAACTTGGGTACCGAGATTTCTTCGAGGTACAAGAAAATATTTATGACAACGCCATCTGTATGTTTTACTGCAACCTGCAAGTAAAACCAAACAAAAATTTCTATTCTTGCGTTGCTGGGCAAGAATTGGAATTTAGCGCCACCGACATCAGCGAATTCTTCCATATTCCTGATCTTGGTGATGCCTTGGTTGACATCTATCATATTCAATTCCCTGCTGATGTCACTCTTGCTTCCTTCAGGAAACTAATATGTCATCCTAACCCTGTTCCCCGTAGAATTTTTGTCAAAAATTTGAACCAAACCTTCTATGAACTTCATCGTATGGTTTTCTCCGTCCTTCTTCCAAAGAAAGGTTCTACTGATGAAGTAACCTTTATGGAACTATCTGCTTTATATCATATTCACTTTGGCATCCCATTCTCTATTTCCAAAACTGTGATGTCATGGATGCTTAACTGCAGAAATGCAGGTAGGAATCTAGTATATCCTATGTACTTAGCTTCTATTTTTCGACGTTTCGAGATTGACCTTGAGACGTGTGCCATCTCCTCTACTCCTGTCGAGCTGACTAGATCCCGTCGATTTCCTGCTCCACCTCTGCCTCCTGGAGCTCATCCTGCTCCAGCTGCTGATGCTGAGGTCCCTCCTGCTAATGCTCCTCCTGCTCCGGCACCTGTCCCAGGATTTGATCTGACGTTCTATCAGCGCTTTGATGACTTTGTTGTTGTCTCTACGCAACGTAATCAGGATTCGGAGTTCCGGCGTATTTTTCAGGCCCAGGTGCTGAGAAATAGCATTGCTGACCTCCACTACAGCCTGGCTCATGATCCTGTCCATCCAGTCACCATCTTACCTCACCCTACCTTTCCGGGTCCTCGATTTACTGATGAGGCTTCCTTTCAGTATTTCGACCCGACTACAGCCTACTTTTCTCATGAGACTCCTGGTGCGGACGACCCCACGATGTGACGTGGATTCAGCTATGGGCTAGTAGACATTGATTAGATGATGATCAGATGATGTAGTTTTTTTTATTATTATTTCATGTCAAAACTGATTAGTTAGACATTTTCAGTTGTACTTTTTGATTATTAGTGGAAATTTTCATTATGAGCTGTTTCTTTCTATATTAGTTGTTTTATGCTGTGATTATGTTTTTGCTTCACTTTGTCTTGTGTTTGTCTATTGTTGGCTTCACACATTACGGGAGAGCCAAGTCATTTTACTACTTGACAAAGGGGGAGAAAAAGAGTACAATACCAAAACCAAAAAGCATCCAAAAACAAAATCAAAACATCTCATTTTTTTCAGGTACTTTGTATTTTGTTCTATTTCATATAAATATATTTTGGTATAGACTCAAGTTTGTCAATTATCAAAATGGAGGAGATTGTTGGCCCATTCCATGGTTACACCCGATTTCGATAATCAACATACACTTAAGTCAATACACAAAATATAGAAAATGCTGCTATTCATTTCAGGATATATGAAATCAATTTCAACGGACGATGTACTGCATCAAACAAAGCGTCAACATCATCAAATCTTCAGAAGACTCATTTCTCATTTTATTATGTATTTTATATTTTATTGAGTCTAGGATTTATGTTGTAAAATCAGTTTTGGTAATACTAGCTTAGGGTTAAAATTGTCCATATTCCAAAAGTCTACCTATTTACCATTCGTATTTTCACTTACAAAATATTTTTTGAAAATAGCCTTTACAAATGATTTTACAAATAACCAAAAATATATTTTGAAAACTGTTTTTACAAATGATTTTCAAATATCTCCTGACAGAACTCGTAACCGAGTTCGGCCCGAGTTCGGTCCGAACTCTGACCGAGTTCGGTCAAAAATGATTCAAACTTCTGTTGCCTCCAAATCAGCGAGCAACGTCTCTTTGCGAGATATTTGCATCCGAACTCTGCCCGAGTTCTGCCCGAGTTCGGTTCGAGAAAACACCTATAAATAGAAAAGAATTTTTTATTTCAAATCACTCATTCATTCTTCATTCTCTCTTCTCTACTACTCAAGTGTTTTCAAACGATCTAAGACTTTCAAATCATACCTATACATCTCTTAGCCAAAAGCCAGTACTATCAGAGTTGATTTAGAATCTTTTGGTGTTTCAAGAGTTGTAAAGAGGTCGTTCAAGTTCAACAACTTTTCTTGTTGTGGAGCTGGTCGTGCGCTCGTCACCAAGCACGGTGTTGTGAAGCTGGTCGTACGCTTGTCACCAAGCACGGTGTTGTAAGAGACTGCAAGCTCTCAGTTAAAGCTTGTGCCATAGTGGATTAACATCGAGCAAGAGTACTCGAGACTGGATTAGTCCTCTCAGAGGGATACCAGTATACATCGCTGTGTCACTGAGTTTGAATTCTCTATTTTTATTTACTGTCTCTTATATCACTGCCATAGTTTAATTTTTAATTGGTGATTATTTTTCGCTGCACACACACTCTCTATTCACCCCCCCCTCTAGAGGTGCTCAACGGTCCTACAATTTATACTTTCACTTTAACCTTGTGTTCACATAATATATTCATTATTGATTCTCATGTTTTATTTTGATTAAACCTCTTATGAATCAATTATGTCTTTGCCTAATTAAGATTATTTATACGTGTTTTGAATTTGTGATAGTTTTTCAAACATTCATTAAGGATACATGACTATATTCATTAAATTTCCATTTACATGTAGATCATGTAATTCTTACGTTGGTATATTTTTTTTGTATAAATTTCTTTATGTTGGCATATGAGTTAAGCTAAAAGTTTTTTATTGACTTAAAGAGTATTAATTATACTTGTTACCTTCAAACTTGTGCTTATCTCATACTTTAGCTATTGATTCCTTTGACCAAATTCATTCTTCTTGAATCAATTAGCTTCTTCCTTAAAGTCTTCTTTTGATGATATCTTATTGACTTTTTGGTTGGCATTAAGAATACATGTTCTTAATTAATTTTTGATCTTTTCATGGATGCCCATTCGTGATATATATAGTTTTATATATATATAAATGATTCCTAACTTTTGATATTTATTTGTTTTATACCTTTAAGTTAGGATGTTGAGAGAAAATATTTATTAGCGTCTTGTTCATGACTATTTATGGAAGTTCTTTTAAGGATCACATAGTTTTGTGCTTTACCTTGCTTGTTAAATTTACCTCCTTAATTAGTGCACTTTTTTCTAGTTTATTTTTTATATTTTATTATGGTGCACTATAAAAGCTTTTGAAAAATGTGTCTCTTGCTATCTTTAGCTCTTAATTAGCTTTCTTGATCTTAATGATCTTTTTTTGCTCATGTCTTGGGCATATGCTTCTTTTGAATTATTGTTGTCCAATGATATTTTTGTAGAACATGAGAATACATGTAATTGTTACATCATATTTCTCATGACTTTAGCTACTATGGTTTGAGCTTTTATGTTGAGATTTTCCCATTTCTAGAGAATACACTTATTTCATAATGGCTATAATATTTTGCATTCTCTAGATCGATCTATCATTTTATTATCTTGGATTAATCTCAATACTTGGCAAAGAGATTTACTTTATTACGTTTTCATGAAAATCTCTTTTGGCCTTTACTTGATAAGAGAATAATTCATTTATTTGTCATCTTATGCTCTCATCCTTGCTTAGAAAAGAGTCTATAAATCATTTTGTTCATTCAAAATGTATTGTCCTCTTTGTGAACTCTATGCTTAAGCAAGTATCTTTAGTATTAGTGACTTAAGATTAAATGAGCACATTTATCTTGTTAATGACTTACCTCATTAATCTTAATTAGTTATGTAGCTTGCTTATTTATGATATATTGTTAAGCTATATAATTTGGTCACTTTCACTCAACTAGCTATTGTTTTTCTTTTCAATCGATATATGATATGCTAGTTTACATAAACAAGATCTGTGATTCTTCTAAATGTAATTTGTACCCTATTTTAGATACGTATGTTTGTTCTCTAAAACTAGTTTTACAAATTCTTGATTAGATCTTGTTTCTCTTGGAGATTTGTGATTCCTTTCTTTAAGTCTCATTCCTTATTAGTCATTAACATGTATCTCTTAAATTTTTCTCACTTTGGAGTCATAATTTCATCGTATTATCATTTACATCTCTTCTTGATTATATTTGCAATCATTTAAATGAGAATGACTCTTTTTCATATTTTTTATTGTTTTATGAGATTTTATCATAAATATGATTTGGGATTTTCTTTATGAGATTTGTTGGATCATGTCTAATTGTTTATTTTTTATTGATAAAAGATCATAATGGTTGAGTAGTCCTATATTATCTTATTATGTGATTATCAAACTAATTTATTACTCTACTTTGACTACTCATGGATTGCCACATATGGGCCTTTGCTATTTGAACTTTATGGTTTATTATTTACTATTAGCAAGGTTTGGACCCGTTGATGGGTACATATATGGTGAAACATACCTAGTCCATGTAAGGTAATAAATTGGTTGATTCTTTCTTAATTAGATAATCATGGACATGATGTTTGAGTTTTATTTTTATTTTTATTTTTGAGCTATATTCTGTCTATCATCATGATTGTTCTTAATTGACTTTATTCTTTTTCATGATGACATTTTCTCAAAGGATAACATACATTGATCTATCATATTTAAATATGAGATCCTTCTATATAGATTAATTTATGCCATCTTTTGATTATACGTGCTTAATTGGAATATTCTTCTAATTTTTCATCTTTAGCGACTATTAATTGGATATCTCCTCTTGACTAAAGATGATATTATTCGTCTTTTGACGACATTGTAGCCTTATATGCATTGAGCAAGGGGAAGAAATCCTTAGTTGATTTACCTCCAAATCTTTTAGTTATATATTTTACGCTATAAGTGCTTTGGAACTATATATGCATATTTTGAGGGGGAGCAAATCAATTGATTCAATTTATTTATACCCTTAAATATGTCGTATACCTATTTCATCATGGACCCATATTTTCCTCTATTTCACATCCTATTGATTGAGGTCATGATATTGTTATTTGTGAAGGATTTATGAGAGTGTATGCAATTGTCTTTATCATAGTATCTCTCTTTTATATGGGTTAAATAAGTCATCTTGTTAATATTAACTTTCATATCTTATCTTGATGACTATTGTACTTTCATTGTTTTGGCTTTCCTTATATGCTTAATTGATTTGGCTTTTCTTATTGAGGACTTACCTAAAATTCTTGTTGATCTATATTGGTAATACTTTGAGGGGGAGCATTCAAGTCGACTGAATTTCTCCTTCTCAAGTATTTTTCTTCTTTACCTTCATGTTTATCAAAAAGGGTATTCATATAGCATGATAAGGTAATTGAGTTCAAATGCATGAACTTAGTTAAGCATACAGATTTTACAAATAATGAGATTATTCTATATCAATTGCTCTATTGTACATTGATCATTCATTTCTTTTGTTCTATAATTGGTTTACATATTTATTTGTGGACAATTTTGTCTTTCAAATGGCTTTTTGATCAATATTTTAATTATATATTTTAATTGGTATCTTCATTGATATCCTTTTTTTTGCAATTATCTAATCCTCATGGCGTTTGATTGAAATCATTTTCATAATTCTCTTCCAAAACTAGAGTAATATTTCATATCATATTATGTTTTGGAGTTTTTCATGGATTTAAAGTTGGTAAAACTATTTTATTTGACTATTTTGCATTTTATTTGTTTTACCAACTATATTGTGTTTTGACATGCGTCTTTTAAAAATTTGATATTCTACATTGGCAATGTAGCTTTATAAACTTGTCATTACACCCTTCTCCCATTGTTTTTCATTAGTATATCTTGATCATGATTGTCTATAAGTTGCCCATGCTCTGATTTCTATGCTTGAGATTGATTTCTTTTTATCTCTTAGTACGGGGGAGCCTATTTTTGATCATGTCAAAGGGGGGGAAGTAAGTTTAAGTATGCTTTTATAAGTAATCTAAGTAGTATGCTTTTAGTGATATTGCTTATGTCTTTTGTATATTAGTGATACATGCATCTATTGTGTCCATACTAAACTTAACCGATTTGCCATAATCAAAAAGGGGGAGATTGTTGGCCCAATGATTGTATCATGTTTTTGAATATGGTTAATGTGTTAAGTTTAGCATTTTATTATCACTAATCTTCATACTATCGCTATAGCATTTCTACTTATACTTATACCTTTGGTGATATATGCCTATTGGTTTACATATTAGTGATATGAGCTTATCTATCTTAAATTTAATCGGGTTGCCAAAATCAAAACTATGTTTTTGATTGTGGTCATTCAATTAAGTTTAATCATTATGATATCACTAACATTTATGCTATCACCTTAGCAATTATACTTAAACTCAGCATTGTCCTAATGTGCATTAAACTTATCTTACTTGCTACTATGTATATTGCTTTGTCCGTCTAACATGTACATGCAAAAAAGCAATAAGCAAGATCAATGTGGATATATGCAATGAAGAAATCATGGCGGGCCAAAGACGATGGATCCCACAAGATTTCTCTGAACCACCCGACGATCGACAAGGAAAAAAGCCAGCACCTATCAAAGAAAGAAGCCAAGCCATGCCATCATCATTTCAAGATTCTGAAGAAGCCTGTACCTGCTACAGTATATCTGGAGTCTGTAATGAGTCTTAGGAATAATTGTAAACATAAGAAATGGATGACAAAATCGAAAGCTAGGGTAGAAACCAGCCCATGGTCATTTTCGGATGAAAACCGGCATACCGACGGTATATCGGTGCATACCGGCGATATACCGATTTTGTTCACAGAAAGTTTCTGTCCACAAAATTGGCATACCGACGGTATACCGGATCATACCGACGGTATACCGATTCTGTAACGTTGAAAGTCCAACGGTCGGATTTCCAGCATTAAATGATCCCAACGGCTATATTTCGAGCCGTTGCAATCCCAGACCAGTATACCGACGGTATGCCGACTCATACCAGCAGTATGCCGGTCGCTGACTGAAAAAGTTGCCTTTGGCTCTTTTCAATGCTTTGGTTATAAATAGCCTTGAATCCCTTCATTCAAGGTTGATGCTTTGAGCCTAAAAATTTCTAAACCACCAATGCCTATCCACAAACAACTCTACAAAGCTTTTATTTGCCATCCATAAATTGTGTTAGAGTTATTGAGTTGAAAAGTAAGATCTTCATCCTATTGTAAGGAGATCAAAACCTATTGTGAAAGGTTGAAGTTGGAGAGTCTTCGTATCCAAACTCTCGGTGTGAAGTCGGAGAGTCCTTCGGATTAAAGCTCTTGTGTGTTGAAGTTGGCGAGTTCTTCGAATCCAAACTGATGTGTAACTATTTACTCAAATAGTGGATTAAAGCCGGAGAGAGTTCCGGGACTGGAGTGCCTCTTGGGAGGATACCAGGATATATCGTATGTCGGTATTGTTTTGCTTCTTCTCTTGCACTTATATTTTTAAATTGCCCATTAGCTTGTGCTAAGTGCTTGATTAGTTAGCTTGACCCTATTCACCCCCCTCTAGGGTTCCTACAGATGTATCATCTCTATCATTCCAGTTCTCTTATTATAGGATTCTGTTCTAACACCGCTATCAGTTTTGAAATAGAGTTACCTCCAGTCCCTTTAGTACAGTTCCTTATAGAGCCTTATTTTTGTTAGAATTTCTTGATAGTGTAGTAGTTGGTAATTAGCAACTAAGTTGTGTCTTGAGTATTAGTAGATTGTTGAGAGTGTGGCTGGTGAGCTTGTGAGTTGTTCCTGGATGTACATATATGGATGGATAGATTGATGAGTGAGTTTTGAATTTCAATACCTTAAGGGTATAGCTTATAAGAATAGATTTGCAATTACTGAACCTGAGATGTTAAGAGAAATGGCGGAGTAAGGGTTTGAAGTTCTAAATGGGTATCTGCAAATGGTTTGAATAATTACAAATGATGTTGGGGATCATTGAACCAAACGGAAGAGGATCTTGAAATTGGTGACATTGCATAAATGGTGGATGATGGCAGAAATCGATTAAAATATAAGGAGAATAGAAGTTATGTTGAGGATTATCAGTCCCCTCACATAAAATATATTTCTGGAATACGAATATCGAGAAGTAAATAGGGGACACTCTTTGAAATATATAGGGGCTAATTTATATTGAAGAATTGAGGAAGTGTTGTTGATGATGGCAATTTGAACTTTATGGATTGGGATTATCGAAATATATAGTAAGTTTTGATGTATGTAATTACCTTAGGAATGATAATATCGACAACAAGGGTTATGTATTAAGGAAGATTTTATCATAGGTTGAAGTGGTAGGTAAGGGTTGAAGGATTGCAAATATTTCGAGGTCAATGTTTAATTGAGTAACATATGTTAATGAGTACGGATATGAGAATTAGATAGAAAGGTGAATATTGAGAATTTAGTGAGCTTGAGGAATATAAGGAGTGGTTCGAGATTTTATGGAAATATTTAGCATGATTTGATGGTACGAGTTTGACTTGAGATTATGAATTAGCCAGAGGCACAGGTTGAGAGAAGCAGATATTTTAAAATTGGTAGTAAGTTACTGAATCTGGTAAGTGATCACGAGATTGAAGGTATAGAGGCAAGCTCTGAGGAACAGTTATTCCTAAGGGAGATTGAGTAAAATATTCTAGAATAGAGTTCTCCACCATCTATCATATCTTCTTGTAACCCTATTTTCTTATTGATTTGTTCCAATTTTATCCTAAGTTGTGCCATGCAGTTGTCTGTGATAGTGCCTATCTTAGTAAGTGTTATATTATTATTATATTTTTATTATTAGAATGTTGAGGGTAGCTATAAGAAGGGCTTTTGATAGGGATAGTAGGCCTATGGCGAGTGGAGGTCATGATGGATGTTGTATATGTATATTTTAGCGAGACAACCCTTATATCGGAGATGTTATACATAGGGATGAGGGTAATGAAAATGTACAAGGGGGGATACAAGAAACAATATGATGACCAACATGGAATTGAGATTCGAACACACTTGATGAAGGGGGATAAAATATTGAGGTAGTCAGAACTGCAGAATGAAGTAACCAAATTTCAAGGATGTGATAGAAGGTGAAATTAAAGGACAAACAACAAGGAAAGAAATGCTGGAAAAATTTGTGAATCGGAATGAGGATATCAAGTACCAGGAAATAGTAGATGGAAAACAAATGAACAAAGTATGATTTGATTGGATAAAATAAAGGTAAATAAAATTTTTTTGGACGTGATGGATTGAAAACTCGAAGAGGAATAGAATTTCAGAAGATGAACTCTTATAAAGATAAGACAAAAATTAAAAAAACATCATTCGTAAGAGTGGCGATTGATGAAAATGGATCGTAAGGATTATTAGAAACAATAAAAAAAATGCTGGTGGATAAGGAAGATGATTTCCACAGGGATTAGTAAAAGTCTAAATGTTAAAGATGATAGAATAGAAAGATATGATTGAAGTCGGTGAGCCAAGAACCGTGTAAGGATACGTATTGGAATCTTCAAAATCAATGTGAGAAAATCAAGATTTGATGAAAACATGATGATAAGGTGGTAGCCTTAAAGGGTAGGTGTGTGAGCAATTTATCTAGGGGTCAAGAGGTTTTTCTTATTTCTGGGTTGTGCTTATGTTGCCCTAGTGCTAGTTCTTCCTTAAATTTCGAGGACAAAATTTTTCTAAGGAGGGTAGGATTGTAAACCCCTGTTTCTGACCCTAAGGGCATTTTGGTAATTTTAGGCCCAAAAATATTATTTTGGATTAAAATATTTTGGTTGGCGGAATTAAGTATTACGTGAAATTTTACGAAGTTTGGAAGTCGTTTGGACCAATTCCGAGTCCGTTTGAGCAAAAAGGACCCAAATGACTAAAATGACTTAAGTGATGTTTGGGACCCTATTTTAGGGCCCTTCCCATGCCAAAAGTGGCTGCCCCCCCCTCTTGGTTTCTCTCTCCATCTTATATTTGAGAAAGAAGAAAGAAAAAAGAAGAAGGAAGAAGAAGAAAAAGGTAAACCCTAACCCTAATCCAAACCCTAGATTTTCTTCCTATTGCTAACCCTAACCAATTTCCCTCTTGTTGTGGTATAGATCTAGGTTAGATCTAGTGTAGACGAGGAGCTTGGAGGAGAAGAAGCGCTTTCTTGGATTTTGACCTAGAAGGCCAATTTTGGGGATTTTCTTGGGATTCCAACTCCCAAGAGGTAAAACCCAACACTTGTATTAGCTTCTAATTAGTGTCATTAGTGTTTTAGAGACTACCCAAGGCATAGGGCTACCCTTTGGAAGAAGTTTGAACTTCTTTGGACCCAAATTGAGACTTTGACCTATGATTTTGTATCAATTTTGGGGAAAATCCGAGATTGGCATATTTGGATGTTGTGATTAGGTTATGAGACCTAATTAGGTTAGTTTGGTGAGAGGAGGCTAGGTACGTGTCCACATTTGGATACGTGGGGTCATTTTGCGAGAAATCGTAAAAATAGACGTTTTCGGAGTTTTCGGGTTCCAACATGCGGGTCACTTTTTGCACCGACACTAGAATCGGTAAGTTAGCACCTAGAATAGGTTCTAATCATTATTTAGGACTCGTAGGTAAAATTTGGGTCGAATCCGGATAGGTTTGGTGTCCGTATCACGCGGTATCGCGAATCGGACACCCCGGTGTCGCCAAATGGCCATTTGGGCCTCGTTTCTCGTTTTCGCTCGTGTGCGCGAGTTGGATTACTCGTTTGGGGTACATGTCTAGGCCCTAGAGGGTAGAATTGCAAGGATTTGGGTGATCGGGTTGGTATTGTAGCACCCCACTTTCGATAGGCGACGGACTTCATAATATGCTTGCGACGAGTCAGATTGGTCGGGAACTTAGATGGCCATCTGACTCGATCGCTGGTCTTGGTAAACGATAGCGCCTGCGGCATCGATTCAAATCAATTTGGACGGAAGTTACGAGAATCAATCCAACTAATGGAACGACTTCTGTTGGAATAAGTTCTAGATGCAGCGGGCTGAGTCTCGGCGAGTAAGCTCTATATAAGAGTCCCTTCGACGGGACCGGACCGCTGTATGGTTTTCTTGGAGCTTTTGTCGCTGGGTTTTGATGAAGTGCTTTCGCGTCATTTTCCTGGATGCAATTTACAAATTTCGAAGCAAGGGAAAAAGAAGGAATTCTAACAAAGTGTTGGTGCCATTGCAGGAGCTCGCGTAACTAAAGCTTGACGTTGCGAAGCGCTTCGACGATCGGCACGAGCAAAGTAATCGATGGGTGATTCAGACCTTCCTTCTACTCTGTCTCGCAAACAAATTCCTTGCCTCGAATTCATTCAAATCGAACGATGCCAAGTTAATTGCATGCCAATTCACTAAGGTCAAGAACTCGAAAAAAACGTATCGATTTAGAGTAATCTACTCTGAAAAATACAAGTTTCTCACATAAACGGAAAAGTTTAAGGTTCTAGTAAAAAGATAGACTATTTCACGTGCTGCAAAATAATGTGAAACGTTGATCATGGGTTTTGATGCCTCGGACAATTTGGTGCCCACGGGACACTAAATCGGGAGTACGGCTTTGGGGAAAATGAATCGTTACATGAGTTACGAGAAATGATAATGTCGTTCGATACTGTCCGCGCTATACAAAACTGTTTGCATATATTAAATTGTTCACGCATAGGCATGGTCATGGACAGCTTGTGCACAAGTTCGTTTTCCTCGAAACGGTATCCGGGGCATCGAAACCGATTCGTCCTAGGGGGAATAAATTATCGTGCTTCGGCGCGAGGCATGCGGGACCTTCAGTAAGGCTTGCAACCTAGGCTGAAAGGGTAGCGTCACATGCCAATTTCGATTAAGTCCCTAGTGGTACGTAACACCAATGACCACATGTAAGATAGTAGCATGCTCATCTATTGTCTTATGCAGGTATAATTACTATCCCTGTTTTATGCAGGGACGAGCACGGCCGTGGTAAGAAATGTGATAAATCACTACGCGTTACTGTATGCCTTTTTACTCAAAGATGGCTATCGATATGAACTGAATTCATTTAGTTCTAAATAGAAAGACAACTTTAAAGCATGCCTATCTTAACAATCAGAGTCGGTTTAGACGAGTTGGTTCGTCTCGTCCACTTAGCAAGTATGCTAATCCCCTCCCCTAATTTCCTCAGGTGCGGCGGGCGCTCTAAACTAAACTGAAGCTGAAGTGGGAAGAGGCGTTTTGAAGCTCTTCCTATGCTGAAGTATTTTGAAGCCAATTCAAACGACGGCTTATGTATAAAGGGACGAATGTATGGAACGACAAGTGTTAGTTCAGGCAGCTTGTCGAGTATGTTTTATTTTCGTTTTCAATCAATGTAGCCGCAACGGCATCCAATGTAATTACGACTTGCACTTCGTTGCAAGCTATGAATGAAAAGCAAATTTCTATCTTCCTATACTGCGTCTTATATTCTGATGTGATTTATGAAGTTTTAACTTGGCGTATTAATATGCAAATCAACGTAACGTTCTTGCCTTGTACGAGTGCAACTCCAGACTCGTACGGCATCATGCCTTAGCGAGGACGATCGAATCGGGAAAATAACATCGGAGATGAACGTTTGTTGACTCGGAGCGTGACAAATTGGTATCAGAGCACAGTTATGTTTCCTCGAATTTTTGAAAGATATTTTATTGTTGGAATGTTCGTTGCGATGGCTCGATTGAATGCTTGTCGACATGCTGCGTGAAAAGTTCCATACAGGTAAGCCCATAGATATTTTTGAAAAATACTAACGGGTTTACACTATTTTGTAGGAATGACTAAGCGAGATAAAAAAAAATTTGGCACAATAACCCAAACCGTAGATAGTACGTCGAGCATAAAGAGTACTGGCCCTAGCGAGACGATAATGGAGAAAATGCTACAGTTGATGGAATTACCGCAGCAACATCTTCAAATGCAATTCAAAGCCCAATTTGATGTGCAGCAGAAGCAGATGAACACCCTGACTCAGATAGTGAGCAAGATGGCGGGTAATACCAAGGCAACGGACGTGGTACCCGAGAAGAAGCAAGGTGATCAAGAAGACGAGGAAGAATAAGTCCAACCACAAATGATAGACACTTCTTCCATGCTCAAAGTAAAGGAGTTCCGCAAGATGAACCCGCCGAAGTTCAACGGTCGAGCAGAGCCTGATGTGACAGTGGGATGGCTCACAGAAATGGAGGACTTGTTTGATCTTCTCTGTATCGAAGGGTCCCAGATGGTGGCCTGTGTGGCGCTGCAGCTGCAACTGAGAGCACACGACTGGTGGGGGACAAAGAAACAGGAGATCTGTGAAACCGATTCCAACACAAAGATTTCCTGGGAAGTGTTCAAGGCAGCCTCCTTGAGCAATACTGTAAACCCCCCTAATTTATTAATTTATTTAATGTTAGTTTTGTGTAAATTTTTGCTAAAATACATGTATGTATAATATTAAGAGTGTAATGCATAGCATGGGTGTAAGTTTATATGAGATATTTATATATATGTATATATTTATGTGTGTATGTGTTGATTTATTAAGGTATATACATTTATATATACATATATGTGGGAATATATGTGTATATAAATATATCTAATTATTGTATTATTGAAAAGAGTTTTTAATTAGAAATAATAAATAAAAATAGAATTTAGTTAATAAATATAGTAATAATAGAAAATAGGTAAAAAAAGAATTTCTAAAAAATTCTAATAAATAAAAAGAAATGAAAAAAAAAGAAATGAAAAAAGAATGAAAAAGAAAAAGAAATGAGAAAGGAAAAGAATAAGAAAAGAAAAGAAAAAGAAAAAAAAGCCAACCCATCCACCTAAAGTGGGCGGGCCCACCCTTATTTGCTTGCTGCTGAAGCAGCAAGCTCACGCGAACATCCCACCACCGGTGGGGTTCATTAATACTAAACCCATTCGTATTAGGTTGGCTACAACTTGTTATATATATAACTTTTTCCACAAACCTCAAAACCCTAGACTTCCAAAACGAAAGTTGCGGCTGATCATACCCTCTTCGCCTATGAGTTTGTTTCACCAGCGACAGAGTTTTGAGCGCGACGAACGGAGCATCGGAAGTCAGCCCCTCGTCACCCATGGAGCAGTTTTTCCACTCAAGGTACCCTACTTCCCTACGAGTAACTTTTTACTTGTAGCACCAATTTTTGATCCGTAAGATTTTCTAGAAAGTATACTTGACCCTTTCGAGGTCCTCCAGGTGGATTTCGAAACAACCCATCGATTTGCTCGAAAAATCGAGACGAAGTTGAAGAAAAATCTGTTTTCTGTAATACTAAAAACTGTTTTAAAACGACAACTTGTTGGCCAATTTTCTTGCTGTGCAATAAAGAATTGTAGAAACTAATTATAAACAGTAAAAGATAATATAACCGAGATCACAACGCATCTTCTGGATCGTCATTTCGATTAACGTGTAAAAAGTAAATTGGTGTTGAAGTTGGAGAAAAATCTGTGTTAATTTATATAAAATTTCCGAATTTTCTCGATACGGTGTGCGCTCCGACAAACTGGGCGACGTGGTCGCGTGCTATATGCATTGAAAGGCGCGTATGGACGTTGCCGACGTGTGGGAACTGACGGAACTCAGTTTCGTCGCGTGTGCGCGACGAAATCAGTCCGTATCCGTCAAGATACCCCCGTATCGCCAATTTGCAAACTTGACCCTAACTTCGTGTACAGTCGTCGATTCGAGACGAAACTTACGCCAACAGGTCCGAATCAAAATTCTGGTCCTGTGTGCCAAGTTTGGTTCGATTCTGAGAAGGTCGAATCGGAACCCCTTTTTGGCGGCCCGCGACCCTCTCAAATGGACGATTTTGTACGCGGCTCATCTGAATCAAAAACTGGACATACCATTGAGTTCGTCTCCTCAAACTAAATTCGTAGACATATAGTTTGATGACTTTAGAGACCATAGACTTTGGCACGCATTTTGGTGCAAGACGGGTCCAACGGCGGACATCGTTTTGATCCGAAATTATAATTTTACCCCTGTTCCAGAATTAGACTTTTGGACAGGCGTTTCCTAGATATATCTTATATACCGAGTACATTTTTGATGTCTATTTCAGCGTCCAGAGTTGTTTGGAGATTGTGACGTTTCTTGGCAGACATTGTGATTTTCTGGACTTGCCACTTTGCACCATCAGGCAAGATACCTTGCCACCTTACTCTGTGATTTATATATTCTTATTTTCAGTTATTATTTTCAGTATTTCTTATTTATTATTATAAAACTGTGCGTCCAAGTCACATTTGGGTGCAAGCGATCCTATCGGTCGTTTTCTTGCTTTTATTTATCTTTCTTGCATCGACTTAGCCTAGTGACCACCCATTGTTGATGAGGTATTGGTATATCTCATACGGCCTTGACACATACTTTATCACGTATTGTGAGTCACATATAGGACACGTACTCGCGTAGTCGGCCGGCCATCTATACGTATGAGGCGTGCGACGGTTAGGAGTAACTGCCAATAGAATTGCATGCTAGTGGACTTGGCAGTTACTAGAGGTTCATATGAGTCATGGATGTGACTCCAATAGGCATTAGAAGGGAAGAACTGTTCCTTGATGTATGGGCCATATTTACATACTGCTATTGTACCTGAAGCTTCGTTGGAGACGCAGATTCACCCTATTATACTGATTCCCTCTGACGTTCATGGAACGTTATGGACATTTTTTTACTGATTCCCTCTGACTTTTGCCGAACGTTATGGACGGATTGTACTGATTCCCGATGAGAGGGACGATGCCACTGCTATACAGCCCGAGTGCCCATATGTGGAGGATTGTTCTTTATTGCATATTCACTATAGTACGGTTAGGTACCCTATTGCATGCATCCCTTATTTTCTATTATATATCACAGTTTATATGGCATGGTGTTTTCTTGTATCTTGTTACGTCCCTCTGAGGACCTGGTTATCTCTCCAGGATTAGACGATTTTCCATAGGAGTACGGAGCGGCATTGGATCCATCTTTTGTGGGCGACGAGGCATTTTCCTTTGACATTTAGCTCTATTCTTATCTTAGAGGATTATTGAGACTATGTAGTGGACATCTTATGTTCTTTTCTTTACTTTCTATTTTACGGAGGTTGGACTCCGATCTTTGTGACTATTTTTCATAGCTGTTTGGAGTGGGTATGTCCATCCGGCTATCTTTTAATGTATTATTTATTGGACTCTCGTTTCTTCTGTGTGGAGCTGTGATGAGATTAGATACTTATATTCTGGCCTGTGATTTTATTATATATATACAGCTTATGTACGTATACGAGGATTTCATATATTGGAGTATTCTTCGTATATGTGCAGCTGGCATGTTGCGTACTTGGTCCTAAGTATTTTGGGACTGGGGCGTTACATGTTTTTGTGGTGGCCCATGCAGGTCTACGATAATATTATTGGGTTACATGACTGTGCCCAACAAGCCTGCATATAGGAATAGAAATAGTATCTCATCCAGAACTACTACTTCCCTTGACTTCCAATCTTTTCAAATTCCTTTGATTACTTGAATTATCTCATATCTAACTTCTTCTAATATCGTCCTATTCTTCCTCGTGCCAACGGTATGAATCTAAGAAGCGAACACACTTCCACCTTGGCCATCACCTCTGGTGATACGGCCACCCAAGAGGAACAGAGTCCTCCGATGACCCCGGTGACGTCGTACCAGCCAGGATAGTCACAGCCTACTACGACTTCGACGACGGTACACCATGAGACACAAGCATCCCCAGTCAGCAAGGCTGGGCAGACCACTACCATGCCACCGGAAGGGAATGTACCACTGCCTCCACCACCACCATTTCCTCATCAGTTTCCACCACAGTCGGGACCTCAGATGCCTCCACCACCGACTGATGGGAGCCCTACTTCCCAGTTCATGTACGGCATGATGCATGCTCGGTAGCAGCAGACTGAGCTGATGAGACAGACGATGATGGCAGCATTGGCTAGACCTCTACCACTATCTCCGACACAGGCATCAACACCGGCTCTGCATCCTTATGAAGGCTCTATCAAGAACTTTATAGATATGAACCCCAAGTCCTTCAGAGGTAATGAGAAGCCACTAGAGGTGTCAACATGGCTTATTAGCACGAAGAAGCTACTGAAGGCATCCCAGTTGCCAGCACGTGATTGGATGACAGCAGTGGACCTACTTTTAGAAGATAATGCTCACCACTGGTGGAAGGCGGAAGAAAGGCGATTAGGCACTGGGATCACCAGGAAGCAGTTCTACGATCTTTTCTACGAAAGATTCTTTTCCATTCATATTCGAGATGGTCTCTATGATAAGTTCCTTCATCTGAAGCAAGGAAATATGTCAGATGATGAGTACGACTCAGAGTTCAATCGCCTGAGTAGATTTGGTGCGGGACTGATCCCGACAGAGTTAGAGAAGGCGAGGAGATTCCATCAGGGGCTTGCACCAGAGCTCAAGTCTTATACGACTACCCAGTCTCGAGTCTCCCATTCAGCTGTCTTGGAAGAAGCTCGTGCCCAGGAGATTCTTCGCAAGGAGCAGCAGCAGACATCGAGACGCCATAAACTAGCAGTCGTACCGACTAGAGCTACACAGGATGGACCTATCAGGAGGCCTACCGGACAATACCAGCAGAGGCCCACACCATATCAGAAGCCCGTTTGCCATTACTGTGGAAAGAAGGACATGTCCAGAGAGACTGTCGGATCCGTCATGGATGATGCTTGAGGTGTAGATCCAGCCAGCATATGGTCAAGGATTGTCCAGAGCAGCAGGCGATAGTATATGCTCGATAGACCCCGAGGCCAACAACTCCTACACTCCAAGCACCCCGACCAGGACAACAGGTGTCTGCGCTTATAGCACCAACAGTAGGAGCTCCTCGCCCACCATTACCACCCCAGCCAGTACAGCACGACAGGACTAGAGTTCAGGACCCCGGCCAGAATTACGGACATACCTTCTCGTTAGCAGTGGAGAATGTAGAAACAGCAGGTATGATTTAATTTTCATATTCCCTGTTATCATATCCATGTATCATACGTTAGCCAAGGCCATAGAAAATCAGACAGTAGGACGATTGTATAAGCACGAACACTGGACACGGCTTAGATTCTTAAACCTCAAACTACTCATGTTTTCATTCAATCATAAATCCTGCGTACTAATATTTGGACTAGTCTGACTAAACACCGCTATTATAGCCTAAATTTTGCAAGCTTATCCTTATCGAGCTTATTCACGACATGTGTATATTGGGGACGCCCACTAACATATTGTCTAATCAGAATCAGTGTATGATGGTCTGATCAACCTTCATACAGTTGGTTCACTTTTATTTGCTTATCCTATGTGGATTGAGATATAGATGGCTCTAGGATCTCATCCGCAACTGTCTTGACAACTCTATTTGAAATGCCTCTGGAATCCCATATTCATATTCGATCCTTTCTCCCTTGAACACTTATTATTTTTCCCTTTACGGATTTTGGAAATTCAGATGCTCGTATTGAGGGAAGATAGACCCGTAATATCCTCCTCAGTTTATCATACCATCTATAGATAGAAAAGATATATTCATACAATCATTGACATCTATTGGACTCAAAGTACGGTCTTCAAAACTTGACTCATATCTATCACATCTCGTATCCTAGTACATCGTGTAATATACTTCCATAATTTGAGGTATGACCTTCCGACTCGAACCTTTCTAACTCCACTAAACCATAGAGCGGTGTCTTTATTAACTTCTAGAAATAAATTATTGTAGGATATAGATCGTAGAGCCCCAGTAGAATTTAGAATGTACTAGGATTGCCTATTGATTAGAATAAGTGGTTTCCGTTAGAATGATAATTAGTGCCTCATGAACTCCCACTTTCTATTTAGAACATTTTTGGGTCCTCGACCTTGGCATTTAGATTCGGAGCACAAGACCAGCTGCTACCTTCCAACAAATTCCATCTGCAAGACCTATACGAGTCCACCTTCATGTAGACATATCATGTCCCACTAAAATACGTCCCCTTGTACTTTATTTTCATGATACGATTTTTGAGTAAAAAAAGGCTAATTATAAACCGTATCGTAATACCGACGAACCTTTCGGCTTCAATTTGAGAACCAAACTCAACTCAAAACTTTTGACCCGATATATGGTTGTGATCTACTCGAAGCCCAATATGCACCTGCCCTAGTGTGATACTCAATTGAGACCCTATGTGCCACTTGTACACAGAAGCCATGGGAGGCATATTTTTGACTTACGACACCTTTCTAACCAATCCGATTCGGAACTAGCCCAACCTCTCGAGTTCGGACTTGTTCTAGACTACCATAGCCTAGCAGAGATTGTATAAGTTGATCTTACGAGATATTGCCCCACCAATATAGTTTAAATTTAAGATGGATTCATTCAATATGAAACCTCTGCACCTTTTAGCCCCTCTCAGAAGGCTCGTAACGACGTTTATCACAGATAGCCAACTTCTATAAGTGGGGTAGAGCCTTGAACCAAGAACACTTACCCTATAGAAATTAAGCCAATAAGGTTCCTTGTACAACTACCCTCATTTGTTCGAAACCTAAGGGACGACTTTCATGCGTTAGTCCCTTAAAATTTTTGCATTTGCATTAGACCCCTTACCGTAGTTTTAATTTCGAGGACGAAATTTCTTTAAGTTGGGTAGGATGTAAATGCCCCTAATTTATTAATTTATTTAATGTTAGTTTTGTGTAAATTTTTTCTAAAATACATGTATGCATAATATTAAGAGTGTAATGCATAGTATGGGTGTAAGTTTATATGAGATATTTATATATATGTATATATTTATGTGTGTATGTGTTGATTTATTAAGGTGTATATATTTATATATACATATTTGTGGGAATATATGTGTATATAAATATATCTAATTATTGTATTATTGAAAAAAGTTTTTAATTAGAAATAATAAATAAAATAGAATTTAGTTAATAAATATAGTAATAATAGAAAATAGAAAATAGGTAAAAAAGAATTTCTAAAAAAAAATTCTAATAAATAAAAAGAAATGAAAAAAGAAAAAAGAAATGAAAAAAGAATGAAAAAGAAAAAGAAATGAGAAAGAAAAAGAATAAGAAAAAAAAAAAAGCCAACCCATCCACCTAAAGTGGACGGGCCCACCCTTATTTGCTTGCTGCTGAAGCAGCAAGCTCACGCGAACAACCCACCACCCGTGGGGTTCATTAATACTAAACCCATTCGTATTAGGTTGGCTACAACTTGTTATATATATAACTTTTTCCACAAACCTCAAAATCCTAGACTTCCAAAACGAAAGTTACGGCTGATCATACCCTCTTCGCCTACGAGTTCGTTTCACCAGCGACGGAGTTTTGTGCGCGACGAACGAAGCATCGGAAGTCAGCCCCTCGTCACCCACGGAGCATTTTTCACACTCAAGGTACCCTACTTCCCTACGACGTAACTTTTTACTCGTAGCACCGATTTTCGAACCGTAAAATTTTCTGAAAAGTAGACTTGACCCTCTTCGAGATCCTCTAGGTGGATTTCGAAACAACCCATCGACTTACTCGAAAAATCGAGACGAAGTTGAAGAAAAACCTGTTTTCTGTAATACTAAAAACTGTTTTAAAACGACAACTTGTCGGCCAATTTTTTTGCTGTGTAGTAAAGAATTGTAGAAACTAATTATAAACAGTAAAAGACAATATAACCGAGATCGCAACGCATCTTCTGGATCGTTATTTCGATTAACGTGTAAAAAGTAAATTGATGTTGAAGTTGGAGAAAAACCTGTGTTAATTTATATAAAATTTCTGAATTTTCTCGATACGGCGTGCTCCCCGACAAACCGGACAACGTGGTCGTGCGCTATATACATCGAAAGGCGCGTATGGACGTTGCCGACGTGTGGGAACTGACGGAACTCAGTTTCGTCGCGTGTGCGCGACGAAATCAGTCCGTATCCGTCAAGATACCCCCGTATCGCCAATTTGTAAACTTGACCATAACATCGTGTACAGTTGTCGATTCGAGACGAGACTTGTGCCAACCGGTCCGAATCGAAATTCTGGTCCTGTGTGCCAAGTTTGGTTCGATTCTGAGAAGGTCGAATTGGAACCCCTTTTTGGCGGGCCCGACCCACTCAAACGGACGATTTTGTACGCGGCTCATCGGAATCCAAAACTGGACATACCGTTGACTTCATCTCCTCAAACTAAATTCGTAGACATGTAGTTTGACGACTTTAGAGACCACAGACTTTGGCACGTATTTCGGTGCAAGGCGGGTCCAACGACGGATATCGTTTTGACCCAAAATTATGATTTTGCCCCTGTTCCAGAATTAGACTTTTGGACAGGCATTTCCTAGGTATATCTTATATACCGAGTACATTTTTGATGTCTGTTTCAGCGTCCAGAGTTGTTTAGAGATTGTGACGTTTCTTGGCTGACATTGTGATTTTCTGGACTTGCCACTTTGCACCATCAGGCAAGATACCTTGCCACCTTACTCTGTGATTTACATATTCTTATTTTCAGTTGTTATTTTTAGTATTTCTTATTTGTTATTATAAAACTGTGCGTCTAAGTCACACTTGGGTACAAGCGATCCCATCGGTCGTTTTCTTGCTTTTATTTATCTCTCTTGTATCGACTTAGCCTAGTGACCACCCATTGTTGATGAGGTATTGGTATATCTCATACGGCCTTGACACATACTTTACCACGTATTGTGAGTCACATATAGGACACGTACTCGCGTAGTCGTCCGGCCACCGATACGTATGAGGCGTGTGACGGTTAGGAGTAACTGCCAATAGAATTACATGCTAGTGGACTTGGTAGTTACTAGTGGTTCATATGAGTCATGGATGTGACTCCAATAGGCATTGGGAGGGAAGAACTGTTCCTTGATGTATGAGCCACATTTACATACTGCTATTGTACCTGAAGCTCCGTTGGCGACGCAGGTTCACCCTATTGAACTGATTCCCTCTGACGTTCATGGAACGTTATGGACGTTTTCTTACTGATTCCCTCTGACGTTCGCCGAACGTTATGGACGGATTGTTCTGATTCCCGATGAGAAGGACGATGCCACTGCTATACAGCCCGAGTGCCCATATGTGGAGGATTATTCTTTATTACATATTCACTATAGTACGGTTAGGTACCCTATTGCATGCATCTCTTATTTTCTATTATATATCACAGTTTATATGGCATGGTATTTTTTTGTATCTTGTTACGTCCCTCTGAGGACCTGGTTATCTCTCCAGGATTAGACGATTTCCACAGGAGTACGTAGCGACATTGGATCCATCTTTTGTGGGCGACGAGGCATTTCCCTTTGACATTTAGCACTATTCTTATCTTAGAGGATTATTGAGACTATGTAGTGGACATCTTATGTTCTTTCCTTTACTTTCTATTTTACGGAGGTTGGACTCCGATCTTTGTGACTATTTTTCATAGTTGTTTGGAGTGGGTATGTCCACCCGGCTATCTTTTGATGCATTATTTATTGGACTCTCGTATCTTCTGTGTTGAGCTATGATGAGATTAGATACTTATATTCTGGCCTATAATTTTATTATATATATACAGCTTATGTACGTATACGAGGATTTTATATATTGGAGAATTCTTCGTATATGTGCAGCTGGCATGTTGCGTACTTGGTCCTAAGTATTTTGGGACTGGGGCGTTACAAATACGTTCCTCGAGCCATCCGTCGACAGAAGGGGGATGAGTTCATGATGTTGAGGCAAGGGAACATGACTGTTGAAGATTATAATGCAACCTTCTCAAAACTTGCAAAATTTATCGGCGTCTTCCTGCCCAACAAAGAAGAATGGTACGAGCATTTTCAACAGGGCCTCAACGAAGAATTGCGTAGGGACGTCATGAACCAGCGATGCCAAACTTATCGTGAATCCTACGAAGTTGCACTTGATAGCGAGCGGATCTTTGGCCGTATGTCACAAAGGTCCGTGCCTGTCGTCCGCAACAATTTCAACAAGCGTCCAAATGACGCTGGAGGATCGGGAGTACAAAAGCGTCCGAACACGTCTGAGAATCGAGGCCCCTTATCCGCAGTAATTGCCATAGATGTGGCAAGCATGGGCACCGAGCACCTGACTTTAAATTGAGAACATGCTTCAAGTGTGGCGAGCTAGGCCACTTCAGTCAATTCTGTCAGGCGGGAAAGCCAAATCAATAACCTCCGAGAAATGTTCCAAATTCGTATAAAGCGCCTACACTGCAAGGTACAAATACGGTACCAGTAAACCCACCGAATCAACGCCATGGAGCGCAAGCCCGAGTCTATGCATTGACTAAAGATGAGGCGTTTGGGTCCGATACTGTTGTAACTGGTATATTACTTTACAAAAATATATATGCTCGAGTACTATTCGATTCGGGTGCGACGTATAGTTTCATATCTGCTGATTATGCGAAAAAAAATAAAATAACCATGCAATCACTAGATATAGACATTTGCGTTAGCACTCCGTCGGGAGTCGATATGCCTGCGAACTTTATTTGTAGGGATGGCCACATTTGCATCGGAGGAAGAAATCTATCATTGGATGTCGTCGTACTAGACATCAAAGAGTACGACATAATCCTGGGCATGGATTCGTTGGGCGCTTGTCATGCAACGATCGAGTGCGTGGAGAAGAGAGTGGTGTTTCATTTTCCTAGCGAGACAGAGTTCTCATATTCGTGCGGTACGGTCTCGAAGACGGCAACAATGGTATCGGCAATCTCGACGAGGCGTATGCTGCGTTCCGGCTGTGCGGGATACTTGGCATCAGTTCGAGACACGCGGAAGGATAATACAAACACAATGCAGACTGATGTTGTGGCAGATTTTCTTGATGTTTTTCCTGATGAGATGCCCGGGATGCCACCGGATCGGGAAATAGAATTCAACATCGACACCTTTCCGGATACACGGCCGATATCAAAGGCGTCTTACCGAATGGCTCCAGCAGAACTGAAGGAGCTGAAGGTATAATCACAAGAGTTGCTAGACCGCAGATTTATTTGCCCTAGCGTCTCTCCGTGGGGAGCTCCCATATTTTTCATGAAGAAGATGGATGGGTCGATACGGCTATGCATCGACTATCGGGAACTCAACAAGGCGACCGTGCGGAACAAGTATCCTTTGCCACGAATCGATGACTTGTTTGACCAACTGCAAGGTGCATAAGTATTTTCAAAAATTGATCTTCGTTCAGGCTATCATCAGTTGAAGATCAAGTCCGACGATGTATCGAAGTCTGCCTTTCGCACTCGATACGGTCATTACGAATTCCTAGTCATGTCGTTCGATTTGACGAATGCCCCAGCCGCTTTGATGGATCTGATGAACCGAGTCTTCCGACCCCAAATCGATAAATTTGTAGTCGTGTTCATTGACGATATCTTTATCTATTCAAAGAATCGATAAGAGCATGCAGAGGACTTAAAGACGGTATTGCAGATTCTGCGTAAAAACAAATTATATGCCAAGCAGAGTAAATGCGAGTTCTGGATGAGTAGCGTGACATTCCTCGGACATATAATCTCTGCCGAAGGTGTCGCGGTAGACCCAAAGAAGATTGAAGCGGTGGTAGATTGGAAACGACCTGCCTCGGCTAGCGATATTCAGAGTTTCCTGGGTTTAGCGGGCTACTACCGAAGATTTGTGAGAAGCTTTTCAAAACTAGCGTCGCCTCTGACTCGCCTCACCCAGAAGGGAGTAGTATTTGAATGGAGTGACGACTGTGAATCCAACTTTCAAGAGTTGAAGCAACGGCTTGTCTCAGCTCCAATCCTTGCACATTCAGACGGTCCAGAAGGCTTTCAGATATTTAGTAACACGTCGGAAACTGGCCTCGGGTGCGTACTCATGCAGAGAGACAAAGTCATCTCCTACGCTTCACGGCAGTTGAAGCAGCACGAGAAAAACTACCCGATATACGACCTAGAATTGGCGGCGATCGTATTTGCGTTGAAACTCTGGCGGCACTATCTCTATGGTGTGGCTTGCAGAATCTACATAGATCATAAAAGCCTGAAATACTTGTTTACGTAACGAGAACTCAACCTAGGACAGCGATGTTGGCTCGAACTCATAAAAGATTACGAGCTAACGATCGAGTATACGTCGGGCAAGGGAAACGTAGTAGCCGATGCGCTTAGCAGAATGTTTATGGGAACACTAGCCATAAATAAGGAGATACGGCAAGACCTTGAAGCGATGGGTATCGAACTCGAAATTGAGTACCGACACCTGCACCTAGCTCAGTTGAAGTTAGGATCGAGCCTGCTTAGCAAGATAAAGACCGCACAGAAGGACGACTCATTCCTGAAGAAGATGCACGAGCTGATTTCAACAGGAAGGGCGATTGACTTTACGGAAGACGGAGACGGGACGATGCGACTAAAGGGAAGGCTCTGTATTCCTGAAACTGCCGAACTCCGAAAAAAAATATGACGGAGGCAAACTATGCGAAGTACTCGTTACATCCTGGTAGCACCAAGATGTACAAGGACTTGCGTACAAACTTTTGGTGGCATGACATGAAGAAAGATGTGGCTACATTTGTATCGCAGTACATGGCGTGTCAGCAAGTGAAGGCGGAAACCAAAGGCCAGGCGGAGAGCTACAGAACCTCGACATTCCCGAGTAGAAGTGGGACAACATCTCGATGGATTTCATTGTGGGATTTCCGAAGACGCCGCGGGAGAATGATACAATTTGGGTCATTGTTGATAGATTAACCAAGTCGACTCACTTCATCGCAATTAAAGTAGGATGGAACGTCGATCGGTTAGCACAAATCTACATCGACGAGATTGTTCAACTGCATGGGTTACCGGTCTCAATAATTTCGGACAGAGATGGGCGATTCCTATCACATTTTTGGACGAGCCTACAAGCGGCGATGGGGACCAAACTAAACTTTAGTTCGACGTACCATCCTCAAACTGACGGTCAAACGGAGAGGGTAAATCAAATCTTAGAAGATTTGTTGCGTCTGTGTACGATCGACCAAAAGACTAGTTGGGATACGCATTTGCCGCTTGCGGAGTTTGTGTATAACAACAGTTATCAGTTGAGCATTCAGATGGTTCCATATAAAGCGCTCTACGGGAGAAAGTGTCGTTCGCCAATATGTTAGGACGAAGTCGGAGAGCGACAAGTGCTTGGACCCGAACTGGTGGAGCAGACCGTTGAAATGGTCCGCTTGATTCGAGATAGACTACGTACCGCGCAAAGTTGACAAAAGAGCTACGCAGATCTTCGTCGACGACCGCTAGAATTCTTGGTCGGGGACCATGTGTTTCTGAAAGTAACGCCCATGCGCGGTGTGATGCGGTTCGACGTTAAAGGCAAGTTGAGCCCAAGATTTGTAGGCCCCTTCGAGATCATCGAGCGAGTTGCAACGGTTGCTTATCGGATCGCACTACCTCCTGTCTTAGCTGATGTGCACGACATTTTTCACGTTTCATAACTTCAAAAATACGTGCACGATCCAAGTCATGTGGTTAGCTTCAATCAGTTAGAGCTAAGTACTGACTTGTCTTACTCGGAGGAGCCTATTCAAATTTTGGATCATAAGGAGAAGGTGCTACGAAATCGGTCGATGTTCTTGGTCCGCGTGCTTTGGCGGAACCATTCAGTTGAAGAATCGACGTGGGAGAGGAAGGCGGAGATGAAAGAGAAATACCCTGCATTGTTTGTCTAAATTAAGGTCAGACCCTTGTTCTTAAGTTTCGAGATGAAACTTTTTCTTAGTGGTATATTATGTAGCGCCCCACTTTCGATAGGCGACGGACTTCATAATATGCTTGCGACGAGTCAGATCGGTTGGGAACTTAGATGGCCATCTGACTCGATCGTTGGGCTTGGTAAACGATAACGCCTTGCGGCATCGATTCAAATCGATTTGGACGGAAGTTACGAGAATCAATCTAACTAATGGAACGACTTATGTTGGAATAAGTCTAGATGCAGCGGGCTGCGTCTCGGCGAGTGAGCTCTATATAAGAGTCCCATCGACGGGACCGGACCGCTGTATGGTTTTCTTGGAGCTTTTGCTGCTGGATTTTGATGAAGTACTTTCGCATCGTTTTCCTGGATGCAATTTACAAATTTCGAAGCAAAGGAAAAAGAAGGAATTCTAACAAAGTGTTGGTGCCATTGCAGGAGCTCGCGTAACTAAAGCTTGACGTTGTGAAGCACTTCGATGATCGACACGAGCAAAGTAATCGGTGGGTGATTCGAACCTTCCTTCTACTCTGTCCCATAAACAAATTCCTTGCCTCGAATTCATACAAATCGAACGATGCCAAGTTAATTGCATGACAATCCACTAAGGTCAAGAACTTGGAAAAAACGTATAGATTTAGAGTAATCTACTCTGAAAAATACAAGTTTCTCACATAAACGAAAAAATTTAAGGTTCTAGTAAAAAGATAGACTATTTCACGTGCTGCAAAATAATGTGAAACATTGATCATGGGTTATGATGCCTCGAACAATTTGGTGCCCACGGGACGCTAAATCGGGAGTACGACTTTGGGAAAAATGAATCGTTGCATGAGTTACGAGAAATGATAATGTCGTTCGATACTGTCCGTACTATACAAAACTGTTTGCATATATTAAATTATTCACGTATAGGCATGGTCATGGATAGCTTGTGCACAAGTTCGTTTTCCTCGAAACGGTATCCGGGGCATCGGAACCGATTCGTCCTAAGGGGAATAAATTATCGTACTTCGGCGAGAGGCATGCGGGACCTTCAGTAAGGCTTGCAACTTAGGCTGAAAAGGTAGCGTCGCATGCCAATTTTGATTAAGTCCCTAGTGGTGCGTAACACCAATGACCACATGTAAGATAGTAGCATGCTCATCTATTGTCTTATGCAGGTATAATTACTATCTCTGTTTTATGCAGGAAAGAGCACGGTCGTGGTAAGAAATGTGATAAATCACTACGCTTTACTATATGCTTTATTACTCAAAGATGGCTATCAATATGAACTGAATTCATTTAGTTCTAAATAGAAAGACAACTCTAAAGCATGCCTATCTTAACAATCAGAGTCGGTTTAGACGAGTTGGTTCGTCTCGTCCACTTAGCAAGTGTGCTAATCCTCTCCCTCAATTTTCCCAGGTGCGACGGACGCTCTAAACTAAACTGAAGCTGAAGTACGGAGAGGCATTTTGAAGCTCTTCCGTTGCTGAAGTATTTTGAAGCCAATTCAAACGACAGCTTATGTATAAAGGGGCGAATGTATAGAACGGCAAGTGTTAGTTCAGGCAGCTTATCGAGTATGTTTTATTTTCGTTTTTAATCAATGTAGCCGCAACGGCATCCAATGTAATTACGACTTGCACTTCGTTGCAAGCTATGAATGAAAAGAAAATTTCTATCTTCCTATATTGCGTCTTATATTCTGATGTAATTTATAAAGTTTCAACTTGGCGTATTAATATACAAATCAACGTAACGTTCTTGCCTTGTACGAGTGCAACTCCAGACTCGTATGGCATCACGCCTTAGCGAGGACGATCGAATCGGCAAAATAACATCGGGGACGAACGTTTGTCGACTCGGGGCATGACAGGTATCAGGTAAATGGTGAATGTATATGTGTATATGTGTGTATAGGTATGTATATATATATATATAGTGTGTGTGTGTGTGTGTGTGTGTGTGTGTGTGTATATATATATATGCGTGTATGGGTATGTGTGTGTATATATATATATATATATATATATATATATATATATATATATATATACACTTACACACACTCACTACTCATAACACACACACACCTCTCTCTCTCTCTCTCTATATATATATATATATATATATATATATATATATATATATATATATATATATATATACATACACAAAATATATATATATATATATATATATATATATATATATATATATATATATATATATATATATTTGTAAGTGTGTATAAGTGTATATATATATATATATATATATATATATATATATATATATATATATATATATATATAGAGAGAGAGAGAGAGAGAGTGAGAGGGAGAGGGAGAGTGAGAAGCTGCTGCTGCAGCAGCAGCAGAAAGAAAGGAAAGGAAAGAAAGAAAGAAAGGAAAGGAAAGGAAGGAAAGAAGAAATGGAAAAGATAAGGAAAGACAAGGTAGGGAGAGTGAGTTGAGAGATTGTGAGGGAATTGTAGGTTAAGGTAAATGCAAGGTAACGTCGATGTATCAAATTTTCACCAAGATACGGGCCTCCAGCGTATCGAAATGGAGATGGATGATAACAAGGAGTGTCGGGGTACTTGATATTGATTTGTGAAAAGATATTGGACACGTTACCAAGGTATTGGTTGAGATTGGGTAAACGGGCAAGGTATCGGATAATATGCTAAGGTATGTTAAGGTAATGGATATATATATATATATATATATATATATATATATATATATATAGGGTATTAGTTCTAGAAAATCCATATTACCTAGTTTTGACCTATATTAGCTGGTTTTAGCTAATACTAGCCTATTACCCTATTTTTGACCTAGATTTGACCGGTTAACTTAGATTTGACTAGTTTGACCTAATTTGACATAGAGTTGACCTATTGACTAGGGTTGACCTAGTTTGACCCTTTTAACCTAGTTCGACCGTATTTTGACCAATTTAACCCTGATTTGACCTAGAAGACCTTGTTTAGACTCAATTTCTTATGTTTATGTTTTCAAACCATATTTTGACATAGATGCTCATATCCAGGTCACCAGTATGCCAGCTCGGGGCTTGATTTATATCATTTTTCTACGGTTTCAGGCAAGTACGTTCTCTGATAGTTTTTATTGTCTTGATATCTGCTATATCCGATTCAGTTGTAGTATTTTACTTGATTCTCGACACGGTGGTACACGGACTAGTATACGTCGGATCCTGTCATGAGACGCCATTCCTAGGTTACTATGGTATATTGGTACAATGTTCGATCTTGTTTTCTTGTACTTGTATAGAGTCCGATTCATAAGGGGATTTGCTACCCTTTTAGATAATCCTGCATCATGACATGACATGTCCGGATCTATTATACTACTCGGGGATGGGAAGTTATTAGAGGTTATGTGATCATACCCCACCATGCGTGTTTCATGTGAGTGTTAATCATACAACCCATGTATGATTAGCCAAGTGTTAGTCATACATCTCACGTATGACTAGCCAGGCCATATTCCTGTGCAAGTTCCTAAGCCGATCACATAATGTTCTAATATCTCAATGCACTGTTTATATTTATATTATACATCAGATACTACTGTCCTGTTCTATATTCCAGTATCTCATATCCTGACATGATATCCAGTTTTACATATCCTGTTTATTATTCCAGTCTTGATATTTTATCTTATATTTTATTATAATTGTCTCTTATAGAATTTGTCAATTCACATGGAACTGCTGTTAGTTTACGTACTCGTTTCCATCCTGACAGGATACGTTGACAATATTTTTAGGAGTTGTTATGCCCTCATTATTGGACTACAAGATGATGCTAGTTGAGGCAGATCTCGATATTCTTTCACCGTGAGTTGTCTCCCAGGAGTTCTAGGTCTGGTAGTTATTTTAGTTTTGTTATTGTTTTTCCTCCATTTTATTTCTTATCTTGTATGATCCTTTGTAGATTCTAGTTGTTCTAGTGATATTGTTATCTTTCTTGTCTTATCTTCCTTAGCATTTGTGATGTGATATGAGTACCATTGTAGTTATGGATCTTTTAGATGTTGTAGTTAGTATCGGATACTTGACAGCGCTCTACCGCCGATACTGCGGTGTAGGCTGGGCATGGCCCACGTATTCGTACCCGTATGTCCGGATGCGGGTCATGAGCATGTATATGTTCTTTTGATACACTTTGGAGCATATGTCTGTACTATGTCAGTTGTTAGATTTTTGGACTGCTCTTTCTTTTGGTCTTATATATCATATTCTCTCTTTATCGTGCTTCAGATTGGTGATTGAGTATTTGACATATATTATTGCCAGTTCTTATAGTTGAGATTGTACAGGTACCTATATTCTTGTGTATATTAGATAGCGTTCTACTGCCGATTCTGCGGTGTAGGCTGGACGTACCCACGGCTCATGTCCAATTTTTGGGTGTGGATCGTGGCACATCTTCTTCATTTACTCCTCCCACCTACCAAAGAAGCCCTAGGCAAGTGCAACTTGCTTCATGATGGATCTCAAATTTTATTGTTCTATTGTTTTCCTTGCTTGATTCTAAGCCCCTTTAGAGCTTGACATTTTTGGTTTTGATGGATAAATTTTTGTAGATCTAAATTTATAGCTTTCTCGATTTTTCTTGGTTTTGATCTCTTAAACTTTGATATTTCTAAAATCTAGTGGTCCCATATTGTTGAAAATCTTGTTATACCCAATTTTGACTCTTAGAAGTCTCGATTCCGACTTGATTTGAAAGAATTATGCCTTTTGGAGTTCATGGATTCCCATGAACATTTTGGGGGCTAGTTGGAGAAGTAGAGCAGCCATCCTGGCCCTGTCGCCCTTTGGTCCAGGCGCTTATCCTGGCCCTGGCGCCCTTTGGCCCAGGCGCCCATCCAGGCCATGGCGCCCTTGGCCCAGGCGCATCCTGGCCATGGCACCCTTTGGCCCAGGCGCCCATGCTGGCCCTGGCGTATGCTGGCTCAGGCGCATCCTGGCCCTGGCACGCCTTGGCCCAGGCGCCCATCATGGCCCTGGCACGCCTTGGCCCAGGCGCCCATCATGGCCCTGGCGAATGCTAGCCCTGGCCCATAGTGGCCCTGACCCTTGCTAGCCATGGCACCCCTTTTGACCCTTGCGCCATTTTTTGCCATGATAATCCTTGTTGCATACATCCATGCTTGTTCTCATGGTTCTTAGTATAATTGTATGCTCCTGAATTTAGTTTATATTTAAATTAGGGTTTTTAAAACTACAAATGATTATTTTAGTCTTAAAATAATTTATTATAATTATTATAAATTTTCTAGAATTTCTAGATAATTTTTAAATGGTTTTTAAAACTTAAAATATTATTTTGCAACTATTTAAATTATTTTTATAGCAGTTTGTAATAAAATCAAATGTTTTAAAACAAATTGCAATATTTGGTTTGTCTGTGCAAATTTATTTTTGTACAGAACATTGCGGGATGAGTTTTGCAAATTGGGAATTTGCAAACTGTAAGGCGGTGGGCTGTTTTGCCATTTGCCTTTTTGCGAGGATTTTTTTTGCAAAATCTACCCTCGTCGTCGGCTGGCCATTGACCGAGCGACGACCGGCCACCAACCTAACTGAAACCCTAATTCCTATTTCCTATACGAAAACCCCAAATTGGCCCCAATTTCTGGCCTATAAACCTCCCCCAGTCGAAACCCTAACCCTATTTGCTACCCCCGACCACCCTAGCCACCGCCCTAGGCTCATTTTCCCCGACGAGCTCGCTTGAAACCTAGATCTAGGTTTCCCGTCGATTTAACCATCGTCGTCACCTCCGACCACCACCAATCGATTCGCCATGACGAGACGAACCCCGATCCCTTTTTTTTCCGACGAGCACGACGCCTCCTCCGCCGTACAGCAGCCCCAACTGCCCACATTCACCGGACACGTACATATCACTCCTTCTATGGGTCGAGTCGTGTCTCATGTACACGTGTATGAAGTCGCCAAGTGTCGAGGAGTCCAGTGATGTGCGTGGACACAACGTGAGATTCGTGTCGTGCGTGTCGTTCTGGCTTCGAATACAAGACACGGTGTCAGATTCGACCGCTCGTGTCCCTAACTGTCCGGACACGAGTGTTACAACTTGGGTTAACAGGTTTAATTTGGTTTATTGGGTTTCAACCCATTTGCTAATGGGTTTGGATGGCTGGGTATATATATATATATATATATATATATATATATATATATATATATATATATTTTTTTATATATATATAATATTTATATAATATTTATTTCCTTATATATGTATATATGAATTATTATTATGTATATATATATATATATAAAATATATATATATATATATATATATATATATATATATATATATATATATATATATAAGGAAATAAATATATATTATTATTATATATATATATATATATATATATATATATATATATATATATATATATATATATATATATATATATATATATATATATATAAGGAAATATATAATATATATATATATATATATATATATATATATATATATATATATATAAGGAAATATATAATATATATATATATTATTATTATGTATATATATATATATATATATATATATATATATATATATATATATATATATATATATATATATATATATATATATATATTATTTTTTATTTTTTTATGTATATATATATATATATATATATATATATATATATATATATATATATATATATATAGCATAAATAGCATATATATAAATTAAGGCCATTTAAGTCCAGATCTAGCATGGGTTCTGTGGACTTAAATGAGTCTAAATACATTCAAGGCTTGTACGAGTCATATCGGACTTGATTCATGGCCTTGGATCCCGTATTTGGACTTCGGTTCAATTTCGTATACGTGGATAAATATATTAAATAATTAATTATTTATTTTCAGAAACTGTAACTTGCTGTTTTTAAATTTTTAGGCAGTATGTAATTACTGTAAAAATCTAGAAATTTTTTATTTAAATACTATGTCAATTTAGATAATTTAATATAATTTTTTCAGGATTTAATTTGTATATTTGCCATTTGTAAAAATAGGAAAACATAATTCATTTTCAAAGTGCTTATGTTTACTGATTTTTAATAAATATCTATAATAGTTTATAAATTCCAGAAAAAGTAGTATAAATTGCTATAATTAACAAGGATCATTTTGGTACTTTACTTTATGTATATTTGAGCTTTTTGCCTATCTTAATAATTGTTGGAACATAGTGTACAGTCTAATTTATTAATTAAATAATTATGACTTGTGATGTTATGTGTGATTTTGAGATATTTTAGTGTTGAGACCTTACCCTACCTTAGTATAGAAATCCTAGAAAGTTGGTTTAGGTGTTGTGTCATCCCACATTGGTCTCCTATGCTAAAGTCATCACTTGGCTAGGTGTCCTGTCAGAAAGTCGTGTCACATCACTAGTATCCTAGTATTTAGCTTAGTATAAAAACTAAGTTTGTATATCCTTTTTACAGTGACGGGACATCGGACATCTATAGATTCATATACATACCCTTGCTTTGTACAAGGCAAGTACCCCTACAACTTTATTTACTGCATGTGATAATAGATTGTGAATAAATCATATTAAAATACTGTTTCTTGAGCTGCAAGTCATATCTTCACATGCTTTATACGGTTCTCAGTACCTACCATGCTTTATACTGCTCTTAGTATCACTCACATGTTATAACTTGGGTTATGGAAAAACTGATAGCTAAGTACGTGATCATGCCCCCTTCTTCCGTACGTATGTACCGAGCAGGGTT
This sequence comes from Iris pallida, assembly GCA_029216955.1. Taxonomy (NCBI): domain Eukaryota; kingdom Viridiplantae; phylum Streptophyta; class Magnoliopsida; order Asparagales; family Iridaceae; genus Iris; species Iris pallida. The sequence continues at coordinate 66,382 of JANAVB010041549.1, forward strand.
GACATTTTATATGTATACCTTGTCATAGGCGTACCAGATGTATTTGTGCGTATGTACATCTATCGCTTGCTTACTTGTACGGAAGTACATTTTATATACTTGTGCCACAGTACATTTTACACCTATTGACGATCACGTACCTGCTCCAGTTTTAAACATTATATGTACATCTGTCGCCATGATATATGTATCCTTGACATGATGGACTGTGTTATACCATGATTCCTGTTTATTGTACATCTGTTCATTCTTCGTATATTTAGTTTGTAGAATCGGTACTTTCTTCCTTCCTGACAGGATAACATTGTAGGTATACTTACCGATGAGGAGTTGCTATGTGATTCCTATTATGGGGTCACCATCGAGGATCAGGCTTTACCCCACGAGGATGTACCTGCAGGGAAACTCGTCTAATTTGTCATTTTAGTCGCTCTACACTTTGAGAGAAGGACTGTCTAGACTATGTATTTTGTTACTGGACCTGTATCCAGTTTTATATTTTGACTATGTATTTTAAACATATTCGTATGTTAGATGATTTTGTGTTTGTGATGCTTTACCTCAATATGACAAATGGAACTGTTAGCACATTTTGATCTTGTATTGTTTATTTTTAGAACAACTTACTACGCTTTATCTCAAAGCATAGGCTGGACATGACTCGGCCCAGCCCAACAATTTGGGTAGCGGATCGTGACAGTAATGTTGTGATTTTTGTTTGTACCCTATACTTGACTTGCCTTGTGACGACCCGTCTTATTAACTTGTTGAGCATGATAAGGCTTGAGCTTGATAAGATTTGACTAGACTTGACTTGACACGAACTCGGTATGGTATACAATATGTCTTGGTAATTCTTGATAGTGGCCCGTCGAGGCGCACTCCTGACAAGTGACAAGTACTCCTAACAAGTGACAAGTATACCTAACATGACATGTATAATCTTAATTGCTGTTGCGACGGCTATTCCTGTCTTGCAAGTATAACTCTTGCCTTGATTCCATGGTTGATTGTGCCTGTACAAGCTACATGTCTCATCTTGTATCATGTCTAGGACATGGATTTTTGGTTAGCACGGTCAAGGATTCATAATGAATCTGACTAGGTTAATGACTAGATTGATCAAGTAGTTCATATAGAGAGATTTTTCAGTTATAAGTGACCCCGTTATCCCGGCCACACCTGTGGAATTGTAGCCTGCCGACGAGTAGGGCACATTTCCAGCACACTGTCATGTGTTGTACTTCTTAAATCATAAGCACTAAAGTACACCAGTAATATTGATAACTCTTGTAACCCTCGCCTGGATAACCTGGATAGTCTGCAGGGCTTATGACTGTGAAAACATCTCATTGCATCTTGTTAGTAATTAAGCTTGTGATAATCCTCGTTAGCTAACAATAGCGAACCGTAGGACTTGATTGGCCGTGCTTGAATGAATTATCTCATGATTAATAGGGGAATTATATTCCACCTCTTGTTCCTCCTATTGCAAGCTTATATTTTATATTAACTCAGTCTCTCATGTTATTTAACTATGCTTTTTTATCAGTTCTTCTTTTATTATATGCTGGATTTAGTTCCTAAGTGGAGCCTTCCTTATAGCACTTGCTCTTTCTGTGGTCTGACCCAGCTGATTTTGTATGGCCAGATTTCGAAAAAGCACCCGAGGATCTACCTGTTTTCCAGCCAGATGGTGAACACCAGACGTAATCCTGGCAACGAGTGGATTTCTTATTTTGCTCTCCCACTCTATTGTAAATTATTCTTTTGAGGCGTTTAGCCGCCGAGAAAGTGTTAACTCATGTTGAAACTTAATTTTTGTTTGCCTAAGGGCTGTAACATGATTGACAAATCCTAGGGTTGATCATGTTTGACTTAACTCTTGCTAGTCTTCACATTTTGTATGACTAGCTTCATGATCATCTGAATATGTAATGTTTGGGACGCCTTACTTTGTATGTCTGATAATCTAACATCTTGTAACATTTAATTGCTTGCTGGAGATTGAGACACTAGATTTGTTATTGACCATATGAGACTGATGGCTTGTAGATAAACCCTCATGCATCTAAATAGCCGTGACCATATTGCGAGATAGGTTTCACTTTAATGTACGTAGTTGGTTGTGTCTGTCCCCCTCTCTCCAGTATTCTGGTTCTAGGGTGTGACATCGCCTCCCATGTTTGGATCTATAATGTGCTCCTTAATTTCCTCAATAAGAAATCGGGCTTCCCTGTGCAAATCCGGCCGCCATGCCCCGTCTCGAATTATACAACTAACCCTCTCCTCCCTCTGTATACGTCCAACAGTACTTATCCCCCTCTCAGCCATACTCTGGTGTCGGATCCAGGGATCGCTCCAAAGCCATGTCTTCTTTTCGTCTTTAAAAACTCTAGATAGAAGCCCCTTTAGTTTATTTCTGTATGACATTATTCGTTTGAATACTACAGAATCGTTGTTTTTAGCTTGTCTGTCCCAAAAGTTCTTCGAAGATAAATACCTGTTCCTCATCCACATAGCCCATATCGAATTTGTTGTAAGAAGTTTCCATGCCAGTTTCAACCCGGCCACTTCCCGGAGACCACGCAATGGTCGTAGTCCGACGTCGCCTTCTTTCTGCGGTCTGCATAGGTCTTCCCAACCAATCGCATGAACCCCTCCTCTCCAGATAAAATTAGCACATATCCTTTCTATTCTTGTAATAGTATCTACTGGAAGAAGAATAGCCTGTAACCAATAGTTGGCCACTGCGGTAATGACTGTATTCACCAGTTCTATCCGCCCACCGAATGACAGGCATTGAGCTTGCCATCCCTCCACTCGTCGTTGCATATAATCCACTAGGCTCCGACAATCTAACTCCCGTGCGTAATTGACCGCTAGTGGTATGCCCAGATATTTAACGGGTAGGTCCCCGCGCTCTACTCTCAAAATCAATGCTTTTTCCTCTTTCTCCGGGCAGTGAGTGCTGAAGAATACCTTTGATTTATCACAGTTCATTTGAAGCCCTGTGTACCGGCCAAACACATCAAAATATTGACTAATTTCTATAGTCCGGACTTTCAAGGAACTATGAACAATAGCAGGTCATCCGCGTATATAAGGTGAGAGATATGCGATTTAGTTTGTTTATATAGTGGTGTGACTTGTCTCATAATGACTGCAGAATCCAATAGACAAGTAAAAAACTCCACTATCGTAAATAGGTACGGGGAGAGTGGGTCACCCTGTCGGAGACCACGGTTGCTCCCGAAGAACCCGTACAGCTGTCCGCCGATCATCACTGAAAAAGTAGGAGTAGATATGCATTCTCGCACTCTTTCCACCCATATACTATCAAACCCCATATCTTGCATTATCTTGCATACGAAGGCCCGATTAACTGTGTCATACGCCTTTCGTAGGTCGATTTTTATGCATGCCTTATGTCCTCCCACCTTGTTGAATTGTTGAACCATCTCATGAGCTGACAGGGTATTGTCAGTTATGTCCCGACCTTTAATAAAGGTTGCCTGACATGGGGATATAAGCTCTATTGTCACGACCCGCACCCTAGAATAAGGGCACGGAAAGTGGGTACGTCCAGCCTACGCCGCAGTGTCGGCGGTAGAACGCTGTCTTAGGTCTCAATGCATCTAACAGTATAAGACTAAACAGTTTATACTCTCCGAATGGGGGTGACATAGCAGAATGTAAACTCAATCACATCTATGGTAGAGCATAAAGGAAGATAGATAAAATATGAAATCGAAAAGAGATACAACAGATAGAAGTCTAAGTGTCTAAGATACAAACTCAGAATACATCTCAAAACCCAAATACAGTAATCCATAAATACAACTCAAGATGACTGAAAATAAACTATAAGCAAAAACCCTAGCTATCTATGCAACCTCTACTGTCTCCTCTAGGCTAGCAGGCAACCTCCAGGCTATCTGTAAAATTTTATCAACATGTCCAGTCAAGACGGAAACGAGCACATATCTCTAAAACAGTTCATAGCAGATTAGGAGTATAAATCATGCAATAGAGTAAAATACAGGAAGTGCTGAATAGGAAGTACGAGTAAACAGGAGATATTTTGTAACTGAAAGTAAATAAATGATAGTAGAGACTGTAAGTGGCTACGTGATTTAGAGCACAATGGTTATGTAAACGGCTTGGGGGCACATGAATACAAATAAGGAGGCACATGAATACAGCTACTGGAGATAGTGATCACATAACCAATTCTACTCACCCTGCCCCAATCAATACACAAGGATCCGTTCAAGTTATGTTATAAGCACATGAATACATCTAAGATACGTGAACTCATGTAATGAATAGTACATGAGGCACATGATAAGCACATGAAGCACATGAAAGCACATGAAAGCACATGAGAACATGTAAATACATGAACTAGTACGAGTACAAGGAGTACCTGATGCACATGATAAAGTACATGAACATGAAATACCCGATGCACTCGTAGAGGGATAACATCTCAGGAAAGTATCCATATAGTACTAATTCATGAAGATACGTGTCAGCATCAAGTAGAGTAATCTAGAGCAAGAAAATAATCCAGGTAAGTATGAAAAGATCAGAGAATGTACTCGCCTGATATCTAAATGTCCAAGGTAAAGATACTGTCCGAGGAGAGGTGTCTGGCTCCTAATTAGAATAGCACAAGTCACAACATGTCCAGAAGGGTAATATAAAGCACTACAATGCATTCTACATGAATCTGGATCAAACTAGGCCAAAGTCAACCCTTGGTCAACTCTGGTCAACTGTACTAGTCAAACTAGGTCATGTCCTAACCCAGCAAGTCTTACTAGGCCTAACCAAGACTATCCTAGCAAGCACACATCAATACAAGGCTATACAAGCCAACATACATCCAACTCTATATAGCATGCAATTATTCAATACTCAAATAGGCAAGAATTCACATTGGATATACACTAGGTAATTTGTTACTTTAAGCTATATATGTCTACACATATATACACATGCATATATTGGTATTCAACATTAGGTCTATAATCATGGCATTTCGAATGGTTATATAAACTTATATATTACAACACAATATGCTAACATATATATAATATACATACATAACTAAGTTAACTATATTCATAAATACTTATTTAAGAGGCTATGTGTGTGTATGTGAACATGGCAAAGGGGCAAGTGAGGGTTAAATGGGCATACATAGTGTATACATATCAAAGAGTGTCAAAGTGTAAGTGAACAAAGTGTCAAGTGTGATAGTGTCAACATAGTGTAAGGGGGTACATGAGGTAATATAGGATTTGTGTTAACATAGAACATTACATCTTATTAACTTGTATATTACATACATTATATCTATTATTACATTACATTCATGCTTGCATTCATTCATCATTCATTTATTCTCTTGCACTACTATATGCACCATACATTACATACTATGGAACCTACATATTCATTACAAGCCATACTTATACATGCTTACATTAGATAGGATACTTACACCTCATACATCATTTATTTAACCATTTACTCATGCTTGCATTCTCTATTTAATTACATAATGTATATACATTTTAACATGGGTTAAAATCAAATAGAACATTATATTACACACAAGGGTGCACAAAATGCATATGCCGAATAGTAACTCCTACTAATAATCAATACTGTACCATCTCAGCATGTATTAAAATTTAGGATTAAAGTATGTTATAGATCTATGTGTTAGCTTTCCGAAACTTCAAACGGATCGCGTTTTCGTATTCGGAAACTCCCGAAATCGCAAAAACACCGAGAACGCATTTGTCTTTCGTACAGCTGACACTCAAATAATTCTCCAGAAAGTTACAGAAAGAATTAGGCCTATTAATACATGTTTTTGGAAATCTAACTTCAATACACTTCTTTTAAAAAAAATGGGAGATTAAACCGAGCTTTGAGCTAGAAGTTATGACATTTCTAAGTTAGGGCTGAAATTAAAAACGTGGATAAAAATCATGACGGATTTGGGTAGTTTGAGACAAAAGAACACAAGTATATAACATAATATATCAAGAACTCACTCTCTACACTAATATATATATATATATATGAGACACTATAGAACACATCTCCAATACAAAAATATGAGATTAAACATGTAATAATTTATTCATACATAACAACAACACATAGTGTGTCCAAATTTGAGATTTTTCCACATGGACACAACCACAACACAAAGGACACTCCTATGACCTCCAAATGGACACAAATGGAGATACAACCATGGGGGTCATTCCTATGGGTTCAAAATAGACCTATATGTATGAGGAAATGAAAAGGAGAAGGGATTTATACCTCCCGGTAGATCGAATCGAAGAAAAATCTTTCCGGAGCGACACCGACACGTAGAGATTCCAAAAGGACACAAACGAGCTCCGAATCCTTCCAAACTTGGGTAGCTTTCTCCTTGGCTAGAATGGAGAAGGAAAGAAGAAGATTTGGTGGTGAAATGGAAGGATTTGGTGGAGAAATTGCTAGGGATTGCTCTCTAGGAATTTGGGAAAGAACAAGAGAGAGAGTGTGGATGAGAATAATGAAATGAACTTGAGCCTATCCTCTCCCAAAGTGGCTGGCCATATGGGACTATTTGTCCTATTATGGTAAGGTCTAAAATGCCCCCACTAACCTATTTTATGAGTATTAGGAAAGGACTAATTGGTTGGGGCTAAATTAGTCATTCTAAAGTCTCTAATCACACTAACCTTATCCATAATAATTAGTCTAACCTCTAACTAAAATATTTCTATCATGTGGACTAAAATTAATATCATGTGGGCCATGCCTAACTAGTGTGTGGGTCCCACTAGAGTCAAACTACCCCCGGGTCCCCGTTTCAAGTCGGATTGAGTTGAAATTCGAACCCGACTCAAATAACCCCAAAACAATATCATAAATAATAAAATAATATCAAAATAATTCAAAGAGGTCAAATACAAAAATATCCTTAGACCAAAAATGACATTAAAATATCATAATCACATGGTTAGGCTCTAGGTCAAACAGTCTCTAGGGTTTCACTAGCAAAACGTCAAAACCACAAGTCATTGATTTAAATAATTTTAAAATGATTTAAAATCACCAAAAATTATATCATGAATTAAATATTATTATTAAAATAATTATAAACACAAAATTTTAAAATTATCCTCATTTGGGAAACTGGGTGCTACATCTATCATTATACTCTCCATGCGCGTACACATCACTGTCGTTATTATTTTGTAAATAAAATTACAATAAGATATTGGTCAAAAGTCCTCCAAAGCTGGTGGCACCTTTCTTCTTAGGGATCAACGTGAGAAACGTGTGATTTAACTCACGAAGCAGTTTGCCATGAACAAAGAAGTCCGCGACCACCTCGAATACCATATCTTTAAGCTCTCCCCAATGAGTCTTGTAGAACCCGCTGCCAAAACCGTCTGGCCCCGACGACTTATGCGGATCAGATTGCATAACTATTTCTTCCACTTCTTTCATCATCACGGGTGATAGTAGAATTTGATTACCAAGAGGGGTAACCACTTTTTTACAAATCAACTTTGGGAACAAAGACGTATAGTTAGATTGATTAAACAGATCGAAATAGTACCTTACTGCTTCAGTTTGGATTTCTTCTTGAGACAACGTTTCTTTCCCATCGGTCCCAATTAGCCTGGCTATGTGGTTCCGATTCTCCCTTGCTTAGACAACATTATAGGAGGATTTCGTACTCCTGTCTCCATCATGTAGCCAGTCACATTTTGCTCGTTACGCCCACTCAATTTGCTCCAACTGTCTCAATTTGCTTACTTTCTGGCAAAGAGCTTTGACTGTATCAGCAATGTCCGGATTCAGTATGTCATTTTGTATGAACTCCTGCATGTCCCGTTGTCGCCTCTCAGAATCCTTGCTGCTTCGCTTAGTGTTTGCCATTGATCGTCGTAGAATATAACAATTTTATAGGAGGACTGAACTTGACTCACAATTACAAACTCGCTTGTACAAAAGAGAGCATAGGAACAAAACCTAGAAAAAGCAATCTAAGTACAATTGTTTAGTTTTGATTCTGGAGGGTGACGGTAGAGGCTCGAGAAAGTGCTATCAACTCTGCCTTACTCCTTGGACGATCGAACGCAACCTCGGCTCTGGTGAAGAAATGCTCTCTGAAGACACGAAGGGAAGAGTCTGCTTCTGAGCTTTGTGTGCTTTTCTATGTGCCTCTGTGTGTGTGTGTGTGTGTCTACAAGGGAATAACACCTTGCTATTTATAGGAATTCATGAGGGATGGGATGAACAGCCACGTGGCAAATTTTGGGCCACATGGTTGTAACTGTGTCTCGAGACTCGGTTTATAGTGGACAGCTGGGGGTTGGTTGAGATTGATCGTGTCACGACCCGCACCCACTGTGAGGGTACGAGCACGAAACAACGCCCAGCCTACGCCGCAGTATCGGCGGTAGAACGCTGTTCTAGGTCGCTATCTAACCAACAACTCACACAATTATATAATATACTTGTCAAAATCTCAACTCCGAACGGAGGACAAGTATAGATATAATGTAATCTCAATCACAGTCTAAGCACGATATGGTAACACAGAACATAAAAACTAAGACTAAATACAACAATAAAACTAACTACTAAAATAACATAATCTCCAACAATCTCAAAACATCATAACTCAACTTATTTACAACTCAAGTTCTAAAACATGAAATCTAAACCAAGACAACTAGCTAATCTCCCGATCACTCCTGAGTGTCGGGGCCAAAGGTAGCTAAGCCATCTCCTGGTCCATAATATGTAGGGCATGTGTCCTCAGGGCAATCAGCTGTAAAATTTTCAACAGGTCCAGTCAGGACAGGAACGAGCACAATCTCATCTAGAAAACCCAAGTAAATGACGGAGAACTATAAAGCAGTTATAGACAGTTGTATTGATGAACATGGTAGTTTATATTCAGGTGATGGTATAGAAAGACAGGTAAAGTACAAGGAAAGTAAGGTAACTAAATAAGAGAAAAATCATGGTAATAAAGACTGTAAAGTAAAAGCTAGCTGAACCAGGGTAACATGATATAAGTCCAGACAGTAAATGTAGACAAGTGTAACTCCAATGTAAGTCCAGTACAAGACGAATCTAATACAAGATGAATCCAGTACGGGATGATTCCAGTCATAGTGATCAATGGTTCCAGGGTGAGTCCAGCCTATACTCTAACAGTGTGTTTTAAAATACCGAGATCGACATGTAAACGACTGTAGGTAATACGACACATCACACACCTGGCCGGGTGTGAGATGGCTATCATTCCAGTAGATTCCAGTAGATTCCAGTTGGGAGATTCCAGATTGGGGTATGTCTACATGTCTTACTCAAGTATTTCCCCTCCCAGCAAGTACAAGTGATTCCAGAATACGACACAAGAATCGAGATGAGTCTAGCCAAATATGATGATACCAGCAAGTGATTACAGGATGATTCCAGTAGGTGATTCCAGTAATAGAAGCCAGACATGATGATACCAGTAATAGAGGCCAGACAATATGGTATGTGTGTCGCATACATGAATCCAGAAAATCCATACGTGTGGTAACAGAGAATCACATACAACTAACTAGAACTGAAGTACAGTAATTGACAAATAAATGAGAGAACTATCAGAGAATGTACTCGCTTGCTACTCTGAAAAGAGTAGTGAAATATCAGATGCCTGCACTGGAGTCACAATGTCCTAAATAGAGCAGTACAGGTTATAATATGTTTAAAATAAGGTAGATAAAGTTTATGATGCAATCTACATGATTTCTAGGCCAATCTAGGTCAAAGTCAACTCTAAGTCAACCTTGGTCAACTATCTAGGTCAAACTAGGTCCAAGTCAAACTTGGTCAACTCTGGGTCAACCCAAGTTAATTCTATGTCAAGTTAACCTATATCAAGTCATAACTACCTAAAATACCCTAACCTAGATATTCATATGCCTAATATTACCCTATACTAGTTTACACATAAGTATATAGGGTATACCAATCTATCCTAGGCTTTTAGGTAAACCCTACATTACCGTAGACTATAGGCTAAACTCTATACCTTAGATAATAGGGAAAAATACACCATCTAGTTATTAGGTAACCCATACTCTAATATAATATATATATAAATATATTTACACAATATATATAGATATCTTATATGGACAATATCCTATACTAACAAATTCTAACATGCTAACAGTAATACTCTAACACTCTTCTAAACTCACTAACAATCTGACATTGCTCTATCCTCACATTCACTCTTACACTCACATATCCCTTACTAACTCTAACTCAATTACTCTCATACAAACTCCACACACACACACACACACACACACACATACTAGCTTTCATTCACTCACACACACACTCATGAATGAAAATGTAGAGTGAGATGGTGGATGGGTATGGTATGCAAGTGGGTTGAAAATAGATGTAATATGAGACACATGGTATGCTGAAATCTGGACAACAGTGATGGCAAAATATGATTGAAATTTGGGAGTATACATGGACTGTTTAGAGGGAGTAAAATCTGGACTGATTTGACAAGTCCACACTGATACACGAACACTGACACCTAGTCTAGGACTCTCACTTGATACACTAGACATTCACTAGGACACTCAAAAAGAAATTGACACAATATAACCCACTCACAAACACTCAAACCAAATCATAGATACCTTAGGACACTACCCCTGCCCCTCACTAGGATTCTAGGATACAAGGCCAATGGCCAACCAGGACCCCAAGGTCATGCCTTGCTACTGCAGCATGCTGCTGCTGGTATTGCATATATTGCTAATGCCATGGCTGCTGCTAAGGCAATGCCAAGGGCTGCATTACTCGCAATGCAAAGCCAATGGCCTAGCCAAGCCAACCCGGGCCAAACCATACACCTAGTCTCAGATATAACCCAATATCAATGGTGCACCAATCCATGTCCAATTTCCCTTCCATTCACTCAACCCACATTCATATATACTAACTGATACCCAACAAAACTCTGATACAACATCCCCATATAAAATTTCTGATACTAAATCTAACCCTGAACAAACCTCCTAACTCTCAAAACCAATAACTGCTACTCTATGAGGCTTGGGACTGAACAAATAGGAAATAGGGACTGGATTACATATCAAGGGAGATGGACTGTCCTAAGGGGACTGATACTCTAGTTCCTACTGAACCTTTCTTACTGTCCTTCTCTCTTCCCATAGGGCTTACTGTCCAAGTCTATTTCTCCCTGCTGCCATGTTACAAAAACCAACATTGGCCAAGACAAAGCCAATGTTCTGGTCAACATGGCCCAATCAAGGGGGCAGGATTCCCTGCTACCTGGTTCTCCTATGTGTGACACTTACCAAAATCCTAATCTCATGATGCCTATCTCCTTCCACCTTACCTGCTTGATGGCCAAGTGGCCTAACTCGTTACTCGATTTCCTAAACCCAAGCACTGAACCATCACTGACATAGGTTCAACTCCCTATCGCTGGCTGTCCTATAGCCAAACTCCCTGTCAACTGATACCAGTCAATGTAGGACTGATACACTAAGAAGTATAGGCTGATACCAAATAGTGACTCCCCCTCTAATTCATATACTCTCACTCCAAATTGCAGTACACACTCTATACTAATACCTGAATCTATGTATACATACACACACAGCCAAACAATGATATATTTGGACACCCTCAATCACATCTGCACTCTTCCTCAACCTCTCGAGCAGTGGCTAAGAGCCCTGCTATTTAAACTCATTGTCAAGCCTAGTACTGCCTAACCCCTCACCTTAACTAAGCCTCTTCTCTGATACACTGTCAAAGTGGAAGGAAATCCCATTTCCTTTTCCTGCTTCCTATCAATATCGGATACCATGTTACCAATATGGACACACCCTCTGATACTATCAAGAGCACACTCCATAGACACTTTCAAACCCTACTCCACCTCTCATACATATAGATATAACTAGGATACTTGACACTATACAATATACATATAATTACACTCTTATGTCCTTCATCTATAACAAATACCTCAGCTACACAGGCCAATGGCCTACTGCTCGAACAGAGGGATAAACCCCTGTCCTAGGCACCACTATATTCTTTCTCTTACTCTGCTTCAGTTTACACAAAAACCCTTCAATGCTCGAGCCCCCTTAACTGTCCTCTTTGCTGACTTACATAACCTACATCAGTTAACTGCTATACCAAAACCCATCTCTCTTGTACTGCTTTGGTTCACATTTTCCCTTCTTTAAATCCAACTAATCAATGCAAAATGAGGTGGATACAATATATATGGAGGCCTCCCCTACTGCATATATAAATAGGCAAATCAAAAGGGGATTGATAACCTAAAAGAAACTGATTTACATCTGGAAAATATCACTTTCAAATGTTATATCCAACCATAGGCCACATTCCCTAGATGAATACACATGAGAGAGGGAGCTTACTGATACTATGATGGGGTTTAAGATTGTAACCAAAATGGATGACTGAACCACTAGAATAGAGTAAAACTTAAGATTCAATAGATTGAACCCTTAAGCTAAATGGGACAAATACTAATGAAAGAAGTTAGGGAACTGATGCACTAAGGAGGATATGGGACTGAACAATCAACTGATATAAAGAGCCACACAAGGTCTGAACATAGAAGCAGTGAGGGGACCAAAAATATACATGTATCTTAAAATGCATACGATATATATACCCCTAATGTCTGAACTGAAGGGACTGCTCTTGTAACATGTTATATGAAGTATCAACCATTCACCAAATCCCATAGAACAGTCCACACACCATATATAGTATATGTATACTTATAGGAAATACTAGGAAATTAATTAGAATGCCTAATTAATGAACTACCTAGCCAAACATAAGCTTAAAACTGATTACAAGGTCAAAAATAACCTATTAGGCATTCTAGCAAACACTTGGGGGTCACATTTCGTAGTCTCCTACCAATGGGCACTAAACTTCTTGTAACCTTCACAAATTAGCTCACTAGGACCTCAAACTACTTCCTATGAGTCATGGGGTGGCTCCCCTATATGAATGCAAGGATTTGGACCATGGAAATGCAAGTTTAGGGAGTTTTACCTATGTAGGAAGAAGCCTCTACCAAGTTGTACAAAAATAGAGAAAATAGATGGAGATGGAGCCTTCAAGTCCTTGCTAGAGCCTTTTTCTAGCCTCCTTGAGCTCCCCCAAGCTTTTGCCCAAACAATGGAGGAAAGAAGAAGAAATTTGGGAAAGTTTGGAATGGAGAAAATGATGGAAACCCTAATTTATGGTGGCTGCTATTTTAGATGAAATGGGGGTTAAATAGGCTCTAGACTAGCCCTAATCCTTTCATTACACTTAGTATTAAGTGGGTCCTTAAGTAGGCTAAGTGGTTTGGCTCTAATTAAGACTTGTGTTCAACCTAACCATGAATAGAGTCTAATTTATCAACTAGTTGGTCAAGTCAAATTAAATAAGGTCTATCATGACTAATGATTAATTAGACTACTAATAATTACAACCATCATACAAAAAAAAATAGACCCAATTTATGAAATGACAGAAATACCTTTGTCCTAGAAAAGTGGTAGTAACAGATCGTGATCTGTTTGTTGCAGTAAATCTGAACTGTCAAGACTGGTCAATCTCTGTCACGTATATCAACTACTATTCTGTGACGAGCCGCAGGAAGGATGTATCCTGGCTGAGCCGTATAGGACTGTCTCATAACCGAGCCGCATGAAGAATGTCTCATGACCGAGCCGCATGAAGGACGTCTCATAACCGAGCCGCATGAAGGACGTCTCATGGCCGAGCCGCATGAAGGACATCTCATGACCGAGCCGCATGAAAGATATTTCATGATTGAGCCGCATGAGAGGTGTCTCATGACTGGGCCGCATGAGGGAATGTCTCATGACCGAGTTGCATGAAGGAATATCTCATGACCAAGCCGCATGAAGGACGTCTCATGACCGAGCCGTATGAGGAACGTCTCATGACCGAGCCGTATGAGGACGTCTTATAACCGAGCCGCATGAAGGACGTCTCATGGCCGAGCCGCATGAGAAATATTTTATGACTAAGCCGCATGAAGGATATCTTCTGGCTGGATGGGTATGGGGGCCCTAGAAGAAGGTGTTGTGCCGAATGTCATGATTTGAGAGAGTTTCGTTTATTTTCCTCTTGACTTCTCGAAAAAAAATGAATTTGACCGACCTTCCTCCTTGGCGAGTGCTGGCACTGCGGATTATGGATCTCCTTGGTCGAAGAAGATTTGACGGTGGACTCCTTCAGAAGATTATGATACGCTTGACTGAGACGATGCGCTTCACTGAGACATCTGAGTAATGTATCTAGTTGAGAGCATGTCGTTACAACGTCTTCAATTGGCAACATATTTTCGTGATGATGTCGGAAAGGCGCAGTAGGTTGTAGTCGCTGGAACACAGACTACCTTGGTAGTGGGGCCACTGTCTTATGGAAGCAGCAGTTGATGATGGCTTGGGTACAGTGATGTCTTAGAAAGGGCTCATCGTACGCCAAGGTTGTTTCTCTCTTCTTGCGTTTGTAAGTAATTACCTCTCGCAAGTTGCTAGCAGATTGATCTACCTTTGTATCTGTTTTGTGGGCCCGGGTATCCCGAGCGTCCAGGTGCGTAGGTATCATATTTGTTCCCTGATCTGAGGCTAGTAAAAGCACTTGCTTCCAATCATTGTAGGAAGACTTTTGGGACCATCATATTTGCTCCCTGATCTGAGGCTAGTAAAGCACTGTGCTCGATCATTGTAGAAAGACTTTTGGGACCATCATATTTGTTCCCTGATCTGAGGCTAGTAAAGCACTGCGTTCGATCGTTGTAGGAAGACTTTTGGGACCTGTCCTGTCCGTTTGTCGCAGAGGACTGGATACGGGAGGTTCTGTATAACTTTCCATCAGAGGCCCGCATAACAGTTAGCGGGACTCTCTGATGGTCAGTAGTTGGGACAGTTGACTGGGCTTGTTGAGCCCGTACTGCCCTAGACTTCTTCGACTTAGCACCCGAAGGTGCGTAGTAGGAAGAGTCCAAGTTGGATGAAGGGAAGGGAAGTTGGTGCCCTTTTTAAAGGAGACAAGGGGGCTCTATTTATAGAATAGAGTGAGCCCTTTCTTCTTCTCCTTTCCGATGTGGGACTAAAAGCAATATTTTCTATGCTTCTACAAGACCCCCTTCAAAGTTTTCAAATTGCAAATTTGGAATACTTTGAATAAGAAGCAATGAAAGTAGAGTTGTTTAGGTGTGGCAATCCTATCAGAGGTAGCATGGACGTGATAGGTTGGGTACTTTTGCTGGAGATTTTATGTGGACTTATCATCCTTGGCGTACCTTGGTTTTAGGTACGAATAATAAGTTGAGAGAGGAAACCATCATATTTACTCAGAGGTGATGAGGACGTGGTAAATATGGGTCTAAAGTAGAGCCTTCCTACTCAGAGGTAATGAGGACGTGGTAGGAGTGAACATAGAATAACTCAAAGGTAATATGGACGTGGAAGTTCAATGTAACGGGTAATAAATACCACGGAACAACTGGGTTCCAGAAGCATATTATTGTGAAGAAGGGGTGCATGTACTAGAGGACCTAATACAGCATTTGTGGTCAACAGAGGACATTTGTGGACCTATTATCCTTTTTGTGTACTGGCGGTACGAGTACGGATAATAAGTGGAGAGAAAACCAACATTACTTAGAGGTAATGAGGACGTAGTAAATATAGGTCTAAAGTAGAGCCTTCCTACTCAGAGGTAATGAGGACGTGGTAGGAGTGGGCCTAATAAGGATGCACAGAACAACTCAGAGGTGCTATCAACGTGGAAGTTCTATGTATTGGGTGGTATGTATGTGATGGACGAAAAAACAACTCAGAGGTAATATGGACGTGGTTGTTTTCCCGTTGGGGAATTTTGTGGACCTATTGCCCTTTTGTGCATCTAGAAATACGAACAAATAGATTTGAATAATATTTTATGGACCTACTACTCTTTGGTACACTGATGGTGTGAGTAATAGATTAGGATAACTTTTATGGACCTATTACCCTTCTTCGCACTGGTGGTACGGGTAATAGATTAGGATAACTTTTGTGGACCTATTACCCTTCTGCGCACTGGTGGTACGGGTAATAGATTTGAAATAAAATCCAACAGAGGTGATAGGTTTTGTGGTCTTAACACCGTATTTTTTTATCCCGGGTTGGAGTACAAGTGTTAATTCGGAAGATTATCAGTATCAGAGGTAACATGGACGTGACACACGATAATCAGGACCAGAAAGTTTGCTCAGGGATATTGATGAACTGGGCAGACTCCTGTGAGGTAAAGCATTAGAGTGGGAGTTCAGAGGTATCATCATACATGACTCGCCACTCAGAAAGATGCGATAGTTTTGAGGGAGTACCAGCATGTCCTTTAGACATAGTATTTCTTCAGGAATTTGCCATAATAATGTCAGAGTTGACAGCTGCAGAAACGATCGCCGACCGCTGCCGTAATTCATACATGGGATAGCCTCCATGTCGTACCCCTGTTTTTGCATAAAGTACTTGGCCTGAGGACTGTACAGGCGGTAGTCTCCCGGTATCGGGTTCAAGATCAAACTCTTGAGGCATGAAGGGTTGAGATCCTTCTTTTTGGCCAAAGATGCCTGAGACTAGGAAGTAGACATCTTTAATAGGAGCAAGTCGGCTTGCGGTATGGACGGTTGTCACATCATCAGGAGAGGGGCTATCCACCTGAGTAACCAAGTATTTGGCGAGTTCTTCGTCCTCTTTGGCTACCCCCTGCGAGCTTAGAGGTCGAGATACTGTCTTGGGCAACTTGACCACCAAGGGTTCAGCTTGAGGTATTGACTTGCCTGGGAGTATTGGATTGATGCTTGGCTGCTGGCTCGTCTTGGGAAGACGGATGACAATTGGCTCAGCATGGGCCTTTGCATCTTCCGGTCGCCTTTGAGTGAATTTTGGTAGTCGGATTACCATCGGTGTTACAGAGGGCCCTGCATCTTCCTGTTGCCTTTGATTGGATTTTGGTAGTCGGATCACCATTAGCCCTATGATAGGTTTTGGTTCCTGGGTGGATCTCGGGAGACGGATGACCATTGGTTCCAACTGCGTAGGTAAGGCAGGAGAACCGAGCACCTCTTTATGCAAGGTTGCGACGAGGGATGCGGCCTTCTCCGGTTTGTAGGATTGGAGACGAATTCTCAAGGGTTCTTCTGGCCCTGTGATGGCTTCCAGTTCGTCAGTTATATGTTTCCTGGATTCGTCATATAGGCAAGCCTCTGAAGAGTAATAAGATTCAACCCCCTTGAAGGGATCGATGTCGGCAAATTCAGTTTTCACGGAACCGTGCTTACTGACATACTTGAAACACTGGTGAAGAGTGGATGGCACGATCATATAATCGTGTATCCAAGGACGCCCCAGGAGAATATTGTAGGACATATCTGCGTCTATGATGTAGCAAGTCACTTCCGACTGGAGGTCGCCAATTTAGCATTTTAGGCAAATCTTTCCAATATGATAGCTTCTTCCTGAATTGAAACCGCTGATGGCGGTGTTGGTAGGTGTCAGCCGATGCATAGGGATGCGCAGGAGGTGAAGCAAGCTCTTCGAAATGATGCTTATTGAAGAACCGGGATCAATGTGCATCCGTTCTACTTTGATGTCGTCGATGTATCTAGTGTGATACACAGGGCGATCGTACAGGTTGGTCTTGATGAGCATATCCTGCGGAGTGAACACGATGTTGGGCATTGCATGCGTACAATTACTGTCCTGGAAACCCTCTGGTGAGCTCTCCCCTGTAAGCTTGACTTGAGCCAAATAAGCGTCAGCATTCTGGAGTGCTTCACTCAGTGCGACGCGAATATCCTTGGAGAGCCTCAAGAGCTCATATAATGACAATTTTGCTGGTGTGTTGGCCAATTGTGCCAGGATGTCAAAATTGTAAGGCCTCTCCAGCCCCTGAGGTGCGTCTTTACGGAGCGGCTTGTCGAAGCGGGTCTCCTTTGGCTTAGGCTTGTCGGCTGACGGAGGCTGAGAAGGTCCTGGTGCATCAGTAGTGGCCGGCTGATGATCTTCAACCGAGTTACCCGGTATGGGTTGAGATTGTGCACCGGACCGGATGACGACAGCTGTTGCTTCTTCAGTTCCGACTGAGATTGTGTGGCAAGACCTAGCCTTTCTGCCCTTCTTCTTGCCGGTGGAGGATGATGCTGACTGGGTTACTTCAGCCACCAAGTCCGGGTGGACCCACATGACCTCCCCTCGTGACGTGGTGAGGGGCACCAGCCCAGTCGTCTGGTCTCGGAGAGGTGGAAGATTAGTGACCTCCATTGTTGCCCGGGGGATGGGTACGACGCCATCTTAAGTCCTCGTTGGAGGGAAGCTGTCGAATTAGACCGACACCATGTTGGCAGCCACGGTTACCTCCTCGAAATCAATGGACAGAGCCTTGGAATCGATGAGGTTCTGGATGTACAGCTTCAATTGGAAGCAGTTATAAGTAACGTGGTTGACGTAGTGGTGGAAGTGACAGTACTTCGGGCTCTCCATCTCTGCAGGTCGAGGTTCACGTCTCAGTGGAGGGAGCTCAATTCTATCCCCTTGTAAGAGCATATCAAAGTTGGGCTTGACATGGCTATCCTCGAAGGAGTAGGTCACCTGAGGCCATTGTTTCTCTACCTGCTTTGGTTCAGGCTTCTGGGCTGTATCGGCAACCATAGCCTGTTTGCCTTTGGTGTCCCGGTTATTAGAGGAACTACCACCGTTGTTTTTGTTGGTAATAGGGCGTTTGCCCTTATCTCTCCATCCGAGATATGCAACCCCAGTTGGCAAGCCTTCTTCAATTTTGCTTCTGCGTTAGTGGCGTTGATGATAAAGGCCTTCCAGTCTTTAAATTGATCTTTGCCCATCCAGAGACTGATTGTGGGGAGCAGCCTCTTTTGGCAAATCTCAATTAAAGAGGAGTCTGGGTTACCAGAGGGCAATTTTATCGCGGTTTGGCAAAACCGCTCGATGTAATTCATTGTCAGTTCTTTTTCTCCTTGAATAACGTCGATGAGGTTTGACATCGTCACATCTTGTCCTACCTTGTAAAACCTTTCCAAGAACATATGTTTGAAGCCGGCAAAGGAATGGATACAGTTATCCGGCAGGTTTTGGTACCAATTGAAAGCGACCCCCTCCAATGCCCCGATGAACAATCGCATGAGGATGGCGTCGTCATACGACAGATAGTCTGTTGTGACCTCGAAGTAGGTCATATACCGGCTCGCAGAAGCCTTTCCGTCATATGGATTGATATTGAATGGTTTGTATCGTGGAGGGAAGGGGACATCTCTCCATGCAACGGGATACGGCTATCGTATCATGTGGTCCTGAGAGGATTCTCGGGCGTAAAATATTACACGGAGCTCCCGGACTTCTTTTCTCGCCTCCCTAGCTTCTTCTTCAGCAGTGGAAGCCGATATTTCGGGTGGGTTGCTGTCCGGGGTTGGCGCGGTCGTGTTTGAGTCCGTATTGACGGCGGGACCCAAGCTTGTTTGACCAGGTATCCTTGCTTGTAGAGCCGGTAGGGCAGCCTTGATCTCGTCCACTGACTTAATCAAAGTTTGGAGTATAGCCTCAAGAGTGTCGAGGCACTGCCGATCACTAGGACCGTCTTGGTTGTTATCAGTCATGAATACCGTCCTCATATAAGAAGTGGAAGGAACTGTAGAAGACGTGCCATCCGAATCATACCCTCGCATAGAGAAGTCGTCGGGGTATGTGGGGATATTCTCCTCTGGTTCAGACTCGAAGGAGGTGCTACCCCCTGCATAGGAGGTTGCCTCATCTTGGACGTTTTCAGGGACGTCTGAGTCTGTTGTATCTGTTAGGGAGATTGTTTCCCCTGGTTCATCTTCTTGAAACGCCGAATTGTTGTGGATGTTCCGAGGAGTGCTACCCCTAGCTCCAACTACCCCCAGAGATGTAGATGACGAATCTCTAAGTGATGAAGATTTCATCTTTGAGTGGGTACCTTGATAAACCCCTCATATGACAGCTGTGGACAACCCCCTATATGAGAGTTTCTTGGTCGTGCTGGTTGAGATTGTCGGGCTGGACATGTTTATTTTCTTCCTTTCCTTACCGGTAGGGACCTTCCGGGTAGAATTACAGGAGGCGAAAGGAAACGCTTCGTCTCCCGAGCTTTGTTGTAGGACCGGTCTTGGCTGCTGCAGTCGTTGGAAGACGGACTGCCGGTCCTCTTATACTGCTGTCTTATTGCAACAGCAATTGACAATAACTTGAGTGCAGTAACGTCCATGGAAGGACTCTTTTCATGCCAAGGTTTCTTCTATTTCCTTGTACTTGTGAAGGATCACATCTCGCAAGTCAAGGACATCTCGATCCACCTTTGCACTCGTTTTGTGGGCCCGGGAATCCCGAGCACACGAGTGCATAGGTATTATGTTTGCTCCCTGATGCGGGGCTAGTAAAAGCACTTGCCATCGATCATTGTTGGGAGACTCTTGAGAACCACCCTGTCCGTTTGCCGCCGGGGGCTGGATACGGGTGGTTCTGTACAACTTTCTATCAGAGGCCCGCATAACAGTTAGCGAAACTCTCTGATGGTCAGTAATTGGGACAGCTGACTGAGCTCGATGAGCCCGCGCTATCCTAGACTTCTTCACTCTAGCACCCGAGGGTACATAGTAGGAAGAGTCCAAGCTGTGCCGCATAGAGTCTGGCACATCCTCATTGGGGTTTCTGAGGTCAGGCCCGCATGAGAGGCGATCGAAGACTGAACCCGAGCCGCATAGGGCGGATGACCGACGGCTAGGATTGGATGCCACATAGGTTATTTTCCTGCGGCTGGGATTGTTGGCCACATATGCATTCTCCCTGTGGCTGGGATTGGTGGCCGTATATGCATTCTTTCTGTGGCCCACACCCTTATGCGGCTTCTTCTTGGACCGTATGGAGTTTTCGTTTGTCCTCGCAAATCCAGCATCGTAGTATTTTTCTTTACCGGATTTGGGGACAGCAGGGTCCTCTGCGACCTGAAGTGGGGCCGCATGTGAGTCTTCTTCACCGTCTTGAGCAGCAGAGAAAGCTTGTTCCAGAGCTTGGGGAGAGGCAACGGTTTTGGGCCTCCACGCCCTGCGGGCCTTCTTCGGGCTGGCTCGCTTCTGGATTGGGCTAGCGCTTCCTTCGAAGAGCATCTCTTCGAACGCTTGCTGGTCGAAACAAACAACAAGCATTTGTTGTGTGGAGCCGAGTTTGGCTGCGTCCGATTGCGTCACCAACTTATCAGCAGTGGAGAAGTTAGTTCCCAGCAGAGTCGCCATCGTGTTTGCCATTGATCGTCGTAGAACAGAACAATTTTATAGGGGGACTGAACTTGACTCACAATTACAAACTCGCTTGTACAAAAGAGAGCCTAGAAACAAAACCTAGGAAAAGCAATCTAAGTACAATTGTTTAGTTTTGATTCTGGGGGGTGACGGTAGAGGCTCGGGAAAGTGCTAACTCTGTCTTACTTCTTGGATGATCGAACGCAGCCTCGGCTCCGGTGAAGAAATGCTCTCTGAAGACACGAAGGGAAGAGTCTACTTCTGAGCTTTGTGTGCTTTTCTATGCGCCTCTCTGTGTGTGTGTTTATCTGCAAGGGAATAGCACCTTGCTATTTATAGAAATTCATGAAGGATGGGATGTACAGCCACGTGGCAAATTTTGGGCCACATGGTTGTAACTGTGCCTCGAGACTCGGTTTATAGTGGACAGCTGGGGGTTGGTTGAGATTGATCGTGATCTGTTTGTTGTAGTAAATCTGAACTGTCAAGACTTGGTCAATCTCTGCCACGTGTCTCAACTACTATTCTGTGACGAGCCGCATGAAGGATGTATCCTGGCTGAGCCGCATAGGACTGTCTCATAACCGAGCCGCATGAAGAATATCTCATGACCGAGCCGCATGAAGGACGTCTCATAACCGAACCGCATGAAGGACGTCTCATGGCCGAGCCGTATGAAGGACATCTCATGACCGAACCGCATGAAAGATGTTTCATGATCGAGCCGTATGAGAGGTGTCTCATGACTGGGCCGTATGAGGGAATGTCTCATGACCGAGCCGTATGAAGGAATGTCTCATGACCGAACCGCATGAAGGACGTCTCATGACCGAGCCGTATGAGGAATGTCTCATGACCGAGCCGCATGAGGACGTCTCATAACCGAGCCGCATGAAGGACGTCTCATGGCCGAGCCGTATGAGGAATGTTTCATGACTAAGCCGTATGAAGGATATCTTCTGGCTGGATGGGTATGGGGGCCCTAGAAGAAGGTGTTGTGCCGAATGTCATGATTTGAGAGAGTTTCGTTTGTCTTCCTCTTGACTTCTCAAAAAAGTGAATTTGACCGACCCTCCTCCTTGGCGAGTGCTGGCACTGCGAATTATGGATCTCTTTGGTCGAAGAAGATTTGACGGTAGACTCCTTCAGAAGATTGTGATGCACTTGACTAAGACGATGTGCCTCACTGAGACATCTGAGTAATGCATCTAGTTGAGAGCAGGCCATTACAACGTCTTCAATTGGCATCATGTTTTCGTGATGATGTCGAAAAGGCACAGTAGGTTGTAGTCGCTGAAACACAGACTACCTTGGTAGTGGGGCCACTGTCTTGTGGCAGCGGCAGTTGATGATGGCTTGGGTGCATTGATGTCCTGGAAAGGGCTCATCGCATGCCAAGGTTGCTTCTCTCTTCTTGCGTTTGTAAGTAATCACCTCTCGCAAGTTGCTAGCAGATTGATCTACCTTCGTATATGTTTTGTGGGCCCGGGTATCCCAAGCTCCCAGGTGCGTAGGTATCATATTTGCTCCCTGATCTGAGGCTAGTAAAATTACTTGCTCCCGATCGTTGTAGAAAGACTTTTGGGACCATCATATTTGCTCCCTGCTCTGAGGCTAGTAAAGTACTGTGTTCGATCGTTGTAGGAAGACTTTTGGGACCATCATATTTGTTCCCTGATCTGAGGCTAGTAAAGTACTACGTTCGATCGTTGTAGGGAGACTTTTGGGACCTGTCATGTTCGTTTGTCGCAGAGGACTGGACACGGAAGATTCTGTACAACTTTCCATCAGAGGCCCTCATAACAGTTAGCGGGACTCTCTGATGGTCAGTAGTTGGGATAGTTGACTGGGCTTGTTGAGCCCACACTGCCCTAGACTTCTTCGACTTAGCACCCGAAGGTGCGTAGTAGGAAGAGTCCAAGTTGGAAGGAGGGAAGAAAAGTTGGTGCCCTTTTCAAAGGAGGCAAGGGGGCTCTATTTATAGAATGGAGTGAGCCCTTTCTTCTTCTCCTTTCCGATGTGGGACTAAAAGCAATATTTTCCATGCTTCTACACTTAGGCATCTTCTTGTGCCATGTCTTGAGACCGACTTTTGTTTGTTTCAACTTAGACATCAACCTGTATTGTGGGTTCCCATTCACCTGGGCGTTCAAACCCTCTTTCACCACCTCTTCATAGCCGGACATGTGGCTATTTATTATTGAATCTAAACGGTCGATTCTTCTGTTCCATCTTTAACAACAATCGGATGCACACGGACGAATGGTCACTTGTTCCTGCCGACAGTCCTTCCGCGCATACGGTAGGAAAAGTCTCAAACCACTTGCTATTGCCAAGAGTGTGATCCAGCTGGCATATGACTCTATTTTGAGTCGCCTTGTTATGCCAGGTCCAGAGATGACCAGTTCTATGAATCATTTAAAGTCCAGATTGAAGAAGACATGTTTGGAATTCCTGAAGGATCAACTCCGGCACCTCCCTTCCCCCTATTTTTTCTGATTTCGAGAGTATAGCGTTGAAGTCACCCATGAGCACCAAAGGTATTCCGTTTATTTGGTTAGTCGACATACTCACTCGAACTATCTCCTCCCATAATCCACATCTTCTCCGTTTGTCGTTTTGGCCATATACAGCTTCCATTAATATTTTTAGTCCGCCTTTATTGGAGAAGTGCATGACAATTAATTGCTTCGACATATGGACCTATTCTCCATCCCAGTTTCTGGAGTCCCACCGAATCCAAATCCTCGCGGAATCACATAAGTGAAGAATGTTAACCTGCTTCTAGGGAGCAGAAGATCTCCTCTCAAGCAGTTTTGGTGCTTTAATTTTCGTCTCCAGTAGCTCGATTATACTACACTTCTCTCTTCGAACCACTTCCCCGATCTCCTTCCATCTACCCAACGAACACGCCCCCCTCACATTCCATGAGATAATCGTCATTAAACAAGTGGAATTTCCCCTTGCACCCTCTCCGAGTTGCTAATTGGGGGGTTAGCCAACTCGTTCCGATCTCCTGCTCGACTACTTTCCACAAGTTGTATTTCTTCCATCCTGTGTTAGTGAATGTCCGCCCACCGTGAATTTTCTATACATAGCAGCACTTGTCCACCTTGTATCATGTGTTGTGGCCGAGTTGCATCATCGCTCATGGCGTATGCATGTCTCTTACGGCTGTTTGACTCACTAACTTGTGTCCTCGACTCTTATATTTACATCGATTTATAGTTCTGGTTTCTACCCCCGCGAGCTGAGCTCCCCTTGGTCCGGCCTATCCCTCTGTTAGAATTGTCTGTGCTATTATCTCTCGCCTGGAACACCACAAGGCTACCATCCATCTCCTCCATTCACCTCCATATGCGTCTGCTCACCTGCATCTGTATTCCCACCTATAATGCTGGTAGTTAATGCCTTCGTAAGCCCCTGATCCATAATGAATTCCATGCCTTGGCTTCTTTGGACATCAGCCATATCACGCGGCATATTACTCTCGCCTTCCCTCCCGGTCTCCTGTATACCCTTTGATCTATCCACTCCCTCCTCCTCCTCCTTGTTACCGCCTTCACTTTCCAAATGGCATTCCCTAGGTGGGTGCCCAAAACAATTACAGTGTCGGCAAGTCGGAGGAACCCATTCATATTCGACCCGTTGTCTAAATACTTCCCCTGACGGTAGCTCATACTCCAGTTCGCTAGGCAGGCCCCGGCTTGCAGTTATCTCTACGAAGATCCGTGCATACCCCAGTCTTGTTCTCTGCATGGTATCCTCGTCCGCTTTTATCGGGTTCCCAATCATGCTTGCTAATTTTGTTATCATGGATAGACTCCAAATTCTAATTGGCAGCTCCAGGAATCAAATCCAGATCGGTACTGAATGAAGTACTTCTCTCTCACGTTGGTGATCCTGCGACCATACATTCATGATGATTAACCTTCCATCGAAGGACCAGGGCCCCCCTTGAATAACTTTCTCCATATCCTCGTCAAACTGGAATCTGACGTAATAAAATCCATTATCACGTGCGAAGAATTCCATATTGCCTTTAGGTCTCCATAGTCTGTTGGCGTAAGCAAGAATCTGCCCATAGAACGGCCTATTTTCCAGGATGTATAGAACAATCTTATTTTTTCAGCATCCCGTCGTCTCCTCGAGTTTCTCTTCTGTAAACAAGGCTAATTCGACATTACCGATCTTCTTCAGAGCAATGTACCTCATCTGCACCCCCTTCTTGCTCGAGGAGGGATGCACACAATCCGCCCATGATTTACTACGAACGTGTGCCATGTCTGTCACGCCCCGACCCAAAATCACCCGAATCATCGTCCTCGCAGGGGACGTGATGCCGCACGAGCCTAGAGTTGCGCTCGTGCAAGGCAAGATGACAAGTTCTCAAATGGTTATCTTTAGTTTGATATTAACAACGAAAGGAAAATAGAGTATACGAAACAATTCTCTTTATTGATATTCGAAACTGAGATTACAAAGGCTTTTGATAGCCCAACAATATGTGCCAGATTGGCTACAACACTCAGGTTCTCTCTTGCCCACAAAGGATTTTACCGTTCCACACATCATGTCTTCTATATCTCGGCCGCATCAATCATGTTGCAAGTCCAAGCGTCAATGCGATCGCATGCTTCAGTACGCTTCGGCATTCCAAGCCTCAACGCGTTGAAGCGAAGCTTTGCCGTGAGCCATCCATTCCCTGCACCCTGCATGAAAGCTGGTGGGGGATCAGCCTCGCATGTACTGATGCAAAGACCTTCTTTCTAAACCGACATCGTAGTATTTATGTTGAATCATACAACTTAGCTTATGATCTTGATATATTCTCCTTAGGGTCAATTTTATGGCATATTCGAAAGCAGTAAAGCATGTTATCATGGCAAGCATGTTATTCAAATTGAATAGGCAAATCGACAAGTAATCTCGTGTTTATTTCGTGGCGCGACTTCTTACCAAGTCGACGCACTCGCCCTTGCACCGATGCAAGGTGAATGCGCCCCATTCCTTCCCTGTCATGTTATAAGTACATCTCTAAGCAGGATCTATATGTGCGGGATACATACGTGCCTGCACTTTCAATCTATCGTTCCTTAACTATATGAAGGTCGTTGGCGTATCCGCGCCGGAATGGACTAAAGGAGTTTCTCTTTTAGTTTTCTTACACTCTTTCCTCTTCTTCTTTTCTTTCTCGAATTTGGGTAGCTCGGCGTTTCACGGGTTGGGTTGCTATCCCAAACAATCGAAACTTACCACTACATACCATTATTTGTGGCTTTTCACATCTCGTTAAGCGGTTGCTAATCGTCTTACGGATGTACGCCTATTAAAGATACATTCCCTCCTAGGCCAAACGGTTCCGGGGTGCTACGGCACTTAACCGTTCGAGGGAACACCCGTACAAGGGAGATTATCACATTTATCTCAAGTCCATTCCATTCGACCATGCAACGAACTATTATTCAAACAACCAAGCATAGTCTTCAGTCCGAGACTAAGACTTATTCATCTCGTATTTCTTCCATTAGCTTTCTATGTTCTTACATTTCATACTTCATTTCAATGTTCAATGGCATTATACCTCAACTCAATGTTCATCAACCGAACGACCCGAAGGTCCCGAACACCTTTCGAGGCATCATGACACATCTGACAGTTCCATCACATTCATGCCACAACTGTATTCTTTCGCAACGAAGCCGTCTTTTATGATCTTGTGCACGTAGGCACGTTTCGACACATTTATCATCTTTCCTTCGCGTCGTGCACTTGCTGCACGCATCGAAGTCATATTTCCATATCCTATACCTTAGTGTTCAATGTTCGTGGCTTGCACGCTAGGGCGCTCGCCTATTGTCTTTCAATGTTCTAGTCTTTCTAACTCGTGCGCGAAGGCACGGAATGGTTCGTGCACTAAGGCACTCGCCGAATACAGTTATCCCATGTTCTTGCGGCGTACGTACCGAGGCGCTCGCCTTTGCGATATCCAATGTTCCAAAACGACTCGTGCATTTGATGCACGTTTCATTTTAATTGTTCTAACTAGTGTTCGACACACACTACGACTTATCTTCCGATCGGACCACGCCCGTGGCGTCGATAGGTTAACTTAGCATACGATGATATATTTTGACTTAGGCATGAAGGAGTAAAAAGAAGAGTCAATCCTCCCACCTTGAGTCGATACGCCTTGTCATTTTATCGAGCCGATGCGGCTCGATTTCATAACTTTGTTACACGGCCAACTCTCATGACTTAGCCATTTGAGCACTTCGTGCTTCATTGAATTATACGTCCGATTTAGCTTACCATGCCAATGCCTCAGTCCGTCGCAAGGCGACGATTTGGTTTCGCGGACCCCTTACTAAATAAGGCAAAATACCGACGTCTAATATTTTTGCGTCAACGTATAGCCTGCACACGAAAACAACTAAAATCAATACTTGCATCGATTCGGACTTGCGCCTTGGTCGATTCGATTACTTAGAATCTTCAAGCCGTCTCAACGTACTTATCCTTCAGAGCAATGCAGCGCTTCGTATCGATTCAACTCGATGCATTCTTTGGGACAAGACAATTCTTCGCATCGACTTAGTTCGATGCGTTGCTCGGGACAACATAACTCTTATATCGATTCGCATCGATACATTTCATTCGGTCAACGTGACTCGCTGAGTCAACGTCTCAGCGTAATGCACCGTACGGAGCGGGGCATTACAGAATATACCACTCAAAACAAGGTTCGTCCTCGAACCAAAACCAACTCTCCGATTAAGTGTTTTATAGATCGTTTCACGATCTCGTCCCACCAATGTTGTTCAGTTTTACACTATCTTGCAAGCTTTTTATTAACATTCCAAGTCTTCCCTGCAGCTCGATTTGAATTTGTATACAACTCGATTTGGATCCGTACCAATATTCAAGGCATCCCGAAGATATATGTATTTCGACCAAGTCCAGCGGTAGCAAATTAGAATAAAGCTGCAGGTAAATTTCAATCCTATGCTTGCCATCTTGTACTCTCGATCGGATTTATCTTTAGCAACAGTTCTCGAAATTTTATCGCATACGTATATTCGATACATACTTGATTCATTCAATAAAGTCACTGCATGCGACGCGATTCAAAAATCGCATTCCTCATTTCATATGGACTATCAACTCTATGCGTCGCGTCGAGTCGTCACGCATCCGATCGCAACGATCCTCCGCAACGCCTTGCGTTCGAAATCGTCACCCAACTATTTTTGAAGTCTTGCTATACAACTTATGTCGATACGATTTCCTTTGTTGACTTGCAAATGCATCAACATTCAGGGCTACGCCCGCTAGGTTACTTACCTAGACACCGTGCTTAGATTTTCCCGACGCAACAATTAAATTGACATTACACAAAGGCCACAATCTATCCAACACAAAAGTTCACATCGAGGCGACGGTGTCCAAGGCAACGATCGCCTTGATATGAAGTCTCTATGCTGCATCTTACATCCGATTTCTTAACGAGTAGGAATTCACTAGTCAAATTCCCAACTTATCCGTCTCGCAACATCGAATATAAGTTCGATTCACGCAAGCTCAATTGCAAGGTGAATCTGAATCTAACGACATGACTCGTAATTCATTCCCTTATCGTTTTCACTCGTGCAATAGCACGATTCTCGCAATCGCCTATCCGAATCACCAAGTTCGTTGGTGAATTTCTAGTTCGATCGTCGACAAACATAACCATTCAAGTATTCATCCGACGAATACTCAAATCTAACTACATCATTCTCAATCGAAAGTTGTTCCAACAATTCTCGATCGCCTAGACTTATCGTCAACATGCATCACACTATCTTTGTTATCGATGCAATTTTGTATGCGACATCGCATGGGTCATCTTACGGTCTGCAACATTCAATTTGATTTGGCGGTCAAGTCTTCTAGGGTCAGCTGCCCCGAAGCTATGCTCGATAATTGTGGATCATCACCGAAGGACAGTTTTACTACGAACCATGCTATGTCTTATTTCGGAGCCAAATCACGTTCCGACGATTTCTATACGACTATCCAATTTGAACAAAAACCATTTCTATCGACGCAACTGATGCGCAACTATCCTCCGAGTAAAGTCATGCACTACCGTCGATGATTTCGTAATTTACGAAATATCTACTCGTATCAAGTTCGAGTCTATCTTATTTGTGGTCGACACACGAGATGCTATACGTATCGAGCAATCGTCGATGACTTATAGTCTCATCTTGATCAATCACAAAGTTCATGATCAACCAGTTCGTTCATTCTCGTATTGTTATTCACAAAAAAAAATTGATAGTGCGAGGCACACTCCATTTTGTATTCTCACATTGTGCTTACGTTTTGTTACGTATCGATCTTGATACGTCATATCAATTTCTATAGTGTAAGGGTCAATTTTGAATCCGTTTCAATGTCAACTTAACTCGCATACATCAAAGTTCGCAATGAACTTTTCCACACGCATCAACTCATTTTTTGATTCGCCGTATCCCGCTATACTTTGATCGCATAAATGAGTTTTCGATTATCCAACATCGAACCCTCAAGTCATATGATCTCGTCCTCTAAGTTTCGCATGTTTTTCAGTCGTATTCAAATGAGTTTCGTCGTAACGTAACCAACTATCTCTTGGGTACTATTTATCCGCATCAACCAACTCTTCACCGTAGTCGCACATCGTGCAATCCGATTATATTTTGCCTCGCCCAACATTTCTATCGAGATCGCAAGTCGTGTGATTCGATTCGCCTCGCCTAACATTTCTATCGAGATCGCAAGTCGTACGATTCGATTTGCCTCCCCTAACGTTTCTATCGAGATCGTAAGTCGTGCGACTCATTTGTAAGTTCGAGTTTTCCTTTCCCGTCGATCCAATTATTGCTTCAAGGCATAATTGTTCCGCTAGTCTCGGTCGTCCGACCGACTTATAATTTCTGTCCGACGTATCATTTATTGATACGAGTCTCGTCTTATCGTCCCAACCGATTTTTGAAGAACGCTTGCATCAACATACCGTCATACAAATTTTCAATCGAGTTTCGGTACTCTCCCGTCCGTTGCGGACAAACCTTCCGCAATTCTCATAACGCGTCGATGCAATTCATCGCACAAGGGGTATATCATATACCACTCGGAATCGAGTCATTCATCGCATACGTGGTATGGCATATACCACTCGAAAATCAAGTCATTTTCCCTCGCATTATACTTAGTACAAACCAACGATCTCTTCCGACTCATGATTTCCATAGTGATCGTGCTTGATCACAACCGTAACTTTGATTAAATCAAATCTGACACAACTCGGCCAATGTTTTCATTTGCCAACACAAGTTCGGTGTGCAACCGAACAATTTATTTCTATTGATTTATGATTTCAGTTCTTTTACGTTGCATCTTGTGCAACGATTTATTTCCAATCTCTTTTGCACTCCGTGTAACGATTAATTTGATATGTGTTGCACCACCTGCAAAAAAAATTTTACTTTCGACATTTTCGACATTTATTGCACCTCGTGCAACGATTTACTCCCGACATTTAAAGTCAATGTCCAAATCCGTTCAACACATTTGATATTGACTTATCACTTTCATTTTAACGCATATTCACAATTAACTCGTTGCACTTCGTGCATCATTTTATTTCTCATTCAACATGTTACATTGCAATAACAACATCTCAAATCATATTTCACAATTTGTTGCACTTGCAGCAACTAACATTTCACGGCTCGTGCATTCAATGCAACGAACGTTTTACGACTTTCTCCGCAACATCAAGTAAATTCGAAGTACTTACGACAACGTTACCCAGCTTTGTATTAGACTTATTGTATGGAACATCCAGTGGACATCGAGTAGAGTCAAGAGTGATTTCGATTGGTGGTGGGCAACTCTTTGGAATTGAAGCAAGCAAACGTCCAAAGGAAATTAAGCCTAGAGCTCTGATACCAATTTGTCACTCCCCGACCCGAAATCACCCGAATCATCGTCCTCGCAGGGGACGTGATGCCACAAGAGCCTGGAATTATGCTCGTTCAAGGCAAGATGACAAGTTCTTAAATGGTTCTCTTTAGTTTGATATTAACAACGAAAGGAAAACAGAGTATACGAAACAATTCTCTTTATTGATATTAGAAACTGAGATTACAAAGGCTTTTGATAGCCCAACAATATGTGCCAGATTGGCTACAACACTCAGGTTCTCTCTTGCCCACAAAGGATTTCACCGTTCCATACATCATGTCTTCTATATCTCGGCTGTATCAATCATGTTGCAAGTCCGAGCGTCAATGCGATCGTACGCTTCAGTACGCTTCGGCATTCCAAGCCTCAATGCGTTCAAGCGAAGCTTCACCGCGTGCCATCCATTCCCTGCACCCTGCATGAAAGCTGGTGGAGGAACAGTACGTTCGTCCTCGCATGTACTGATGCAAAGACCTTCTTTCTAAACCGACATTGTAGTATTTATGTTGAATCATGCAACTTAGCTTATGATCTGTTATATTCTCCTTAGGGTCAATTTTACGGCATATTCGAAAGCAGTAAAGCATGTTATCATGGCAAGCATGTTATTAAAATTGAATAGGCAAACTGACAAGCAATTTCGTGTTTGTTTTGTGGCGCGACTTCTTACCAAGTCGGCGCACTCACCCTTGCACCGACGCAAGGTGAATGCGCCCCATTCCTTTCCTATCATATTATAAGTGCATCTCTAAGCAGGATCTATATGTACGGGACACATACGTGCCTGCACTTTCAACCCATCGTTCCTTAACTATATGAAGGTCGTTGGCGTATCCGCGCAGGAATGGACTAAAGGAGTTTCTCTTTTAGTTTCCTTAATCTCTTTTCTCTCCTTCTTTTCTTTCTCGAATTTGGGTAGCCCGACGTTTTACGGGTTGGGTTGCTATCCCAAACAACCGAAACTTACCGATGCATACCATCATTTACGGCTTTTCATATCTCGCTAAGTGGTTGCTAATCGTCTTACGGATGTGCGCCTATCAAAGATACATTCCCTCATAGGCCAAACGGTTCCGGGGCGCTCCGGCACTTAACCGTTCGAGGGAACACCCGTGCACGGAAGATTATCATATTTATCTCAAGTCCATTCCATTCGACCATGCAATGAACTATTATTCAAACAATCAAGCATAGTCTTGAGTCCGAGACTCAGACTTATTCATCTCGTATTTCTTCCATTAGCTTTCTATGTTCTTACATTTCATACTTCATTTCAATGTTCAATGGCATTATGCCTCAACTCAATGTTCGTCAACCAAACGACCCGAAGGTCCCGAACACCTTTCGAGGCATCATGCCACATCTGACAGTTCCGTCACATTTATGCCACAACTGTATTCTTTCGCAACGAAGCCGTCTTTTATGATCTTGTGCACGTAGGCACGTTTCGACACATTTATCATCTTTTCTTCACGTCGTGCACTTGCTGCACGCATCGAAACCGTATTTCCATGTCTATACCTTAGTGTTCAATGTTCGTGGCTTGCACGCTAGGGCGCTCGCCTATTGTCTTTCAATGTTCTAGTCTTTCTAACTCGTGTACGAAGGCACGGAATAGTTCATGCACTAAGGCACTCGCCGAATACAGTTATCCCATGTTCTTGCGGCTTGCGCACCGAGGCGCTCTCCTTTGCGATATCCAATGTTCCATAGCGACTCGTATATTTGATGCACGTTTTATTTCAATTGTTCTAACTAGTGTTCGACACACACTACGATTTATCTTCCGATCGGACCATGCATGTGGCGTCGATAGGTTAACTTAGCATACAATAATATATTTTGACTTAGGCATGAAGGAGTAAAAAGAAGAGTCAATCCTCCCACCTTGAGTCGATACGCCTTGTCGTTTCACCGAGCCGATGCGGCTCGATTTCATAACTTTGTTGCACGGCCAACTCTTCTGACTTAGCCATTTGAGCACTTCGTGCTTCATTGAATTATACGTCCGATTTGGCTTACCGTGCCAACGCCTCAGCCCGTCGCAAGGCAACGATTTGGTTTCGCGGACCCCTTACTAAATAAGGTAAAATGTCGACCTCTAATATTTTCGCGTCAACGTATAGCCTGCACACGAAAACAACTAAAATCAATACTTGCATCGATTCAGACTTGCGCCTTGGTCGATTCGATTTCTTAGAATCTTCGAGCCGTCTCAACGCACTTATCCTTCGGGGCAATGCGGTGCTTCGCATCGATTCAACTCGATGCATTCTTTGGGACATGGCAACTCTTCGCATCGACTTAGTTCGATGCGTTGCTCGGGACAATGTAACTCTCGTATCGATTTGCATCGATACATTTCATTCGGTCAATACGACTCGCTGAGTCAACGTCTTAGCGTAATGCACCGTGCGGAGCGGGGCATTACAATATCAATCTGCTTTCCTTTCTCCTCAGCCGTGGCACGTCTTGCTTCTGTTGTCCCTCCTTCCCGATATTTGGCCGGAGAGCTGCTTCCTAGCCTTTGTTTGTCTTCCATCCTCCTTGTGAGTTCCTCTGTAGCAGGTGCTACTTTTTTGGTCTGTGTTGAGATACCTGGTTGTATCGTCTTTGCCTTCCCGTGCATATTCCTAATCTGTTATGTCTGCCCATGTTGCTCTATCTCTCCGCGACCGCGTATCTCTGCTGCAACTGTCCCCCGCTCTGTCTGCTATAACCCCCTCCCATCCAAGTATGTTGATCCGAACCCCTGCCTTTTCCAGACCCTTTCTGCTCTATGTTAATCCTGTTGTTGTTAATTGCTGGTCTCCTCCGCCTCCTCACCGTCGTCCATCCCCCTTCCTCCCCGGATCCGACGGGTACCACCTCCCCACGGACTGCTTGTTCTCATATTCCAGCAGCCAACCCCAGATCCCATACGAGATTACCAAGCAACAATCCGTCTAGGGCTCCTCCTGTGTCACGACCTGCACCCACTTTTCGGATACAAAACGTGTCCAAGCCCAGCCTACGCCACAGTGTCGGCGGTAGAACGCTGTCTATAACTCACAAGTCACTGAATCTAGAAACACTTGGAAATCTATATCTCATCCACAGAATAATCAAGATACAACCAAGATCAATAAATATCCATAAAACTAAGCAATAATAAATAATAACTGAATGTTTTCCAAGGATCAAAGTCACGTCCGGTGGACACAAATCCACTACCAATAGACGAAAATAGAGAAATACAAGAAATAACTAACTGAGTACAAACTGCTAATCAAGACGACCTCAACTGTAAGGTACCGTGGTCTGATGCTGACTCAAACTCGCTCGTCTGCTCCTTACACAAACTCGGCTAATGTAGTGCCCCGTCCCGCTCAATCAATCGGAGGAATCGGAACGCCAACGGCGTTTGAACTTAGCCTTGTAACGGCAACTCGAAGATATCGCTCATGTGGGATAATTTCGGTAAACTTGCCTCATCTTAGCCTTCACATAATAAATCGCATGTTTTCAACTCGCACAAGTAGGCTTGATAATAAAAGAGACGAATCCACATAGCTAAGAAAATAATTCCGACAGGTCGAATTGAGTTAGAATATGGAAAGATCCAACGGTCGGCTTAGAGTTAGTGCACGGCGTGCTTTGAAAATGACACTCAATCCTTCGTCCCGTGGCTTGGGAGAAGGAAAGTTAGTCTTCGCCACAAAGTTAAGAGTTAGCCTAAGTCATAGGCATCGCCCACATAAAGGCTTCATAAAGCATGTACGATCCCATCGTCCAAGGCTTGGCATAGCCTTGACCCGCCCCATGAGTTAAGTTGCGTCGCACGGCTGCTGGCGTAAGTCTAGGCGCCCAAATGACTTGGTCGTTCAAAGTTGAACACGTGCACGGCACGTTCCATCAAGGCAAAGCTTGACGCAGCCTTTGCTCGTCAAGCTGTTGCAAAGTAAAGTTAGGCAAGTTATGTTAGGCTATCGGAGTAGTAGCAAGCACGGTCCTACGAGTTCTACGGCTGGGTATAACCACATAGTCTTACGGTCTCAAGGCCCGTCATATAAAGTATGAGTTGGGCGATAGCGTCGCGTAGAACGTAAGTCGGTTTAAGGCACGATGCACGGACTTAGTGTTTAAGGCATAAGCCACGGTTAATTTAATGAGTTTTGGAGAAAGGACTATCAAATAGGCATTCATGAGTTGAATGAAATGATATGGTAACATGAAAAAAAATGCTCGCGACCGTGGGTCGTCGAGGGGTCTCAAGGATAGAAGTCTTGAACTTGGTTCTGAAAGAGATGGTAACACTGGAAGAAGAATGACTGTGTGAGACGTCAGTTTGAGTCGAGTCTTGCATGGTCATTGGACAACTTGTCGACAAGGGCGAAGTTTTCCTCGAGCGGCAACCCGGGGCCGCGGGACCGACTCGGCCTAGGAGGAAACAGGGGTATAGCCGAGCTGGAAGTACGCTTCCGCTCAGGTTAGTCAGGGGCTTTCAGCGGGGATCGCTACTTGCGCTGAAAGGTATCCCGAATAACAAAGCTATAAGTCCAGGTATAGCTTGTGATGCTAGTGACCTCATATAGGTGGGTCGGCACGGGTGGCAATCCGCGTGTGTGCCTTTGGATCGAGTCTAGTGGAATATGTGTACGGTTGGAACGCGATGTTTGGGCCTAAGATTGGCTGTAACGTAGGCGACGTGCCTTGGCACGAGATGTGGCATCGAGTCTTAAGTGTTGGCATGTAAGTTGCATAAGTAGGATTTGGGTCATCTCGAGTCTAAGTCAGGAAACTGCCACAAGACAAAGTTGTTCGAGTGACACTATGTTCGTAAGTCTCAATTGGGTCAGTTGGTGACCAAAGTAACAAGGGCCACGAGGCGGCGATATGGGTTAGTCTCACTGAATTACGAGGCACGGCCTCAATATGGAATTGTAGCACGGTCACATGGAAGTGGAGTCTTATCGTGTTGTTGCGTCTCTGATTTTGGCTGAAAGGCAAGCACGACTTGATAGGTTAACGTTGTTGAGTTGACGTTGTTGTTGCAAGCACGGGATGGTCTAGAGACATAAAATAGGCCAAGACGTCGGTCCTAAAATAATCCTAAGGCAAGAGTAGAAAAACAATCAAAATGCTTATGTTGCATAAAGTAAATCAAACGTGTTGGTTTTGTATGGGTGGGGGAGGAGCTCATTCTACCAGTACAGTTGAGTACTGACACCCACATAGTTTTTATTTGCAGGCACAGGTAGAAGCTCGTGGCACGAAGCTCGCTTGGATGCGTCGAGGCACGGAGTTCCTTGGCGATTCGAAGCGTGCGGCCGCATGAAGACAAGACTTATACGGGATATAATGTATGGACGTCGCCTTCCGAAGCATCCGCTGGCTCAAGACATGTATTGAGAGATGAAAGAGAGCTGAGTGACTTGTAATGTGAGAAGAGTGAGCTTGAGTGATTGTAATCTTGGCCTTGCGCCCCATTGTAACCTTTGTTTCAATATTAATAAAGAGCTTCTTTTGAATAACTTGTGTTTGTTCTAAATTTTTGCTGCATATTCAATATCTCTGTTTGGGACTTCTGTGCGACGAACCCGTCGCAGCCGCTAAAATCGGTCGTTATGGAATCCGCCTTACACGAGCGCAATCTAGGCTCGTACGGCATCACGTCTTAGCGAGGAAGATCGCTTCTACGGGAGCGGGACGTGACATAATGGTATCAGAGCACGACTTTACGTCCTTGGACTATCGATTGAATTTTTTAACTCCGATGTTTCTGCGAACTCTGAATGTTGCTTCCGTAAAAGTTGATATCGTTGGTGCGCTCTCTCTCAAATGTTCCATGGGATGTCCATACAATAAGTCTAAATAATTTATAAAACGTAGGAGAACAATTTTTGACAAGAAACAAAAAGATGGTTTGCGTAAACACGGTTGGCCAAGTCGGGCTGGACATATACACCAAAGTTGCATCGACCTTAGAAGAGTCGAGTGCGGGATTTGTAATATTTCGAGTAAGAAATGAGTTAGACTCGATTAAGTAAGTGAGATGACTATCAATAGGGGTATTATCGAGCGATGATAACGTCGGTGCGATATAGATGAGCGTGCTTGAAATTAAAGGAATGGTTCGAACGGGATTCGAAGAAGTCGATTTTGATTCGAATGATAGTTTTGAGGATTTGTTGAACGACTTCATCCCTGAGTGGTGTATGCGATAGCCTCAGGGATGTCGGTCGATCGATTGAGGATGCGAAATGTTGGTGAGTCTATCAGCAAGAGTCGCACGTATACAAAGCCGTAGAGTGAGTATCATTGAATAAGTTTAGTCTTGTAATTTGATGAGTTGATTCGAACAACTTAGAAGTTAACGCAACACAGAATGTACACGGGATTGAGGATTGTGCGAAGTATGAAACGCGAAGATGATTTAGTAGATAAATTAAATCGAAAAAAAGTTAAGGTGTAGCGAACGGGTGACTTGATCGAGGAAATTGATACGGATCATACAAAAAAGTTAGCACGATGGAAAGATAGCATGCATAAAAAGTTGAATTTTGAAGTTACGCAATGACTCTAAG
>JANAVB010041550.1:0-24877 GCA_029216955.1 Iris pallida
ATGCCCTATATGTCCCATAAGATCCAAAGCCAATACTGGTGAAAGTTCTATAAGTTGGATAGCATGTCTCCCAACCTAACATTTCGTGGTCCTTGTGATCCATTGACGAGGTAACTGACTGACACTAATAGGTTTACCTGGAGTATAGAATTCAGAAGTCCATAACCCTTAGTCGACCAAGGCCTTATGAATAGAAGATAGTAGGATTGACTGTATAAGCAAGAACACCAGGTAAGTTTTGATTCTCTCTAAACTCGAACTACTTGTGCCTCTTTTCAAAAATCTCGCGTCTTGTATCTTGACTATCTTGACCAACGCTGCTATTACAGCCTAGTTTTGCAAGCTTACTCTTTTATCGAGCTTGATTCAAGACATATGTTTATTGGGGACGCCCGCTAACATATTGTCTAATCAGAATCATTGTATTACGGTCTGATCAACCATGATGCATTTGGTTCGCTCTTCATCTAATTATCCTACGTGGATTGAGATATAAATGTATCTAGGATCTCATCCACGACTACTTTGACAATTCCTCTTGAATTATACATTCGCCCTTGAATCATGTAATTGTGTTCAGTAACATCTCCCTCGAACTCTTTATTGTTTGTCTTTCACTGATTTGGAGAGATGAAAGCTCGTGATTGGTAGAGAGATACAGAGTATCCCTATGGCTACGATAGTTGTATATACAAGTGTAAGCTATCATCGGCCAGCCATGCGATTGAGTTATTCGTTCTCCTCTCGACCCTCAAATTACTATTGGAACCCTCTGGCCATCTGAATTTGAGAATGATTAGGGTTTTACCCTTAGTCAAAATGCCAACCTAGGAGACTATTTATTCTCAAGAAACCAATTTATTATGAGTCTCTAATTGATCGCTTGAAGCTTGCTTTAACTAGCAACCCTTAAGCCCATACCCCTAAAACTCTTGTGACAATAGTCTGGCAGGCTTAACACAAATAGAGATTCATGACTCAGTTGTTAGAAATCTTTTTAAATGATGTGCCTTAGAATTGGTTACCCCGTCGATAACTCTTGTATACTGTGGACGAGTAGGTCATTCTATTCTATCGACCATGTGTCATTGTACACACTCGTTTTCTGTTCATTAAGGAACGATCATTGACTTGACTTATATCTACCATATTCCGTTACGCCGTGCCTTATTCTTTATTAACAAGAGTCGAGGCACGATAATGGACTTTGGAATTCTTCTAACCTCATCATTCCTAAAACCATGTCCTAGCTTCTAAGGTGGGTAGACTGTAAGCCTTCTAAAATTTTTGGGATACACAAGGATTACCGATTGATTAGAATAATTTCCATTAGGATGATAATTATTGTTCCATGGACTCCCACTTTTCATTTAGATTATTTTGGGTCCTCGGCCGTGTCATTAATATTCGGAGCACGAGACTAGCTGTTACCTTCCAACAAATTTTATATGCAAGATCTAGACGAGTCCACCTTCATCTAGGTATATTACGTCCCACTCAAACACGTCCTCTTGTACTCTATCTTTTTTTTGGTACGACTTTCAGGACGAAAGGACTAGCTATAACCCTTACCATAATACAGGTATACTTTCCGACTTCCATTAGAGTCTCAACCTCGACTCGAACCTTTCGACCCAATATATGGTTGTGGTCTACTCGAAGCCACTACGCACGTCACTGGTATGCCATTCAATTGCTTCTTCTCATGCTACTTAAACACGAAAGTCACGGAAAGTACGTTTTTGGGCTTTAGGAACCTAGCTAACTAACCCGACTGGCAACTAGTTCAACCACTTGGGCTGAAACTTATTCTAGGTTACCCTAATCTAGTAGAAATAGTTTATCATTGGGACCTTGTCCAGTCAATATAGATTGAAGCCCAGGGTCCATCCAACCAACGATTGATGTCCAATCAGGAAACCCATTAAGACCAAGTAAAACCCATCCATACAAACCACCATTTTTGGAATATATAAAACCGAACTATTTGAGATAGGTTCCTATACCGATTAGGTAGCCTCCATCTCTTAGAATGTGAAGTCATCTGTAACCCTTATTCCATCTACCTAGAGGTCGCGATACGATCTTGTATTGCTTGTTTGTATGTTTAAATAACCACGGAGAAGATCACAATCTTGATTTCTGAAATTCCGTTATATTATGGAACTGTTTAGATAAATTTCGAGAATAGGACTTTTGTATTGCACGGATTGCAGGCCACTCTAAGAAACGAAGGGTTCTTTGATTTAGCGAGTGACTGGACTAGAGTAGCCCCTCTA
Organism: Iris pallida; assembly: GCA_029216955.1. Taxonomy (NCBI): domain Eukaryota; kingdom Viridiplantae; phylum Streptophyta; class Magnoliopsida; order Asparagales; family Iridaceae; genus Iris; species Iris pallida. The sequence continues at coordinate 2,280 of JANAVB010041550.1, forward strand.
GCAGTTAAGTCACTGGTTCATAGATTTTCTTTCTGTCCGTATCATTGGATACTCCCTACCGCACTTGAAATTTCATATTTACTCTCGATTGTTCGTCCCTACCTGTCATTCCTATTGTAGAGTGACGAATGGTCATGCTTATTAGAATTTACCAATATTTCTCAGCTACTTGGGTAAATTTGTTGTTTGTTAAATTTTGGGTTATTTGATAGATAGGAGAGGATTATAGAGGCCAAAAGCAGTAGATATCTATTTTAGCAAGTAGTTGGATGATTATAAAGTTTAGTGACACGAAATTTGAGGGAGTAGTGTGACCAAAGGTGGGTAGAAGTCATCGGGGTTTCGAAGTTACAAAATGGCTAGGAGGAGGATGTAAACTATTTTTGAGGAATTAAAATCCAAGGAGATTTAGGTAATGGTAGATTTCCTTTTTAGAATTTAAGGAATAGTTGTGAATTAGAATTTCGAGGACAAAAATATTTTAAGGTGGGTAGATTTGTAACCCCTCTTCCCGAAATTTTGATAATATTTTTATTTATTTATTTGAATTAAATGGTGATTATTAGAGTTTTTATAAATAATTATTTAGTTAATTATTACGGTAGATGATTTAAGCCATGATAGAATTTTGGAGTACAAGGTGATTAGAAATCGTGGCACGGATAGTGCCATGGCGTGCTTTGGCTAGTGTATTAGCCCCGGTAGGGAAGGCCGAGCCATAGTGATGTCCTAACTAGGAAAACCAGGCCAAGTTGCGACTTGACTCCTATAAATAATTTAATTATTTATTATTAAGGTTTATTGACTTGTAGGAAAATCGGTTATACCATTTTAGCCCGGACTGGACCCGAACTGAGCCCAAGCACATGTAGTCATGCGGCACATCCAATGACATTCGTGTTGATGGAATGTGGCATGAAGGTGTTGTATTTGGTTTTATTGATTTAATGAATATTTTCTAATATTCAAAATTAAATATTATATTCATCATTATTAATTGATATTCAGTGACAATTGTAGAAAATAGGCCCTGTACATTTTTGGGATTATTAGACGGTACAAAATGGTATATATACACCATTATTTGCTTTATTGAATTTTCGTTATTATTATTATTATTATTATTATTATTATTATTATTATTATTATTATTATTATTATTATTATTATTATTATTATTATTATTATGAGGACATTGTTATATAATATTATTTTATTATTAATGGTTATATTATGTTTGGCGATTAAATAATATTATATATAGTCATGTATATATAAATATATACACATAGGGTCTACCCTAGGAATAGATAAGATTGGGGTTTATTTAGAATTTATGGAGAATATTGTATTAGTGTATATATATATATATATATATATTATATATATATATATATATATATATATATATATATATATATATATATATATATATATATATATATATATATATATATTTATATATATATATATATATATATATATATATATATAGGTGTTAAGAAAAGAAAAAAAAAACAATAAAGTAATATATCAAAACCCCTCAGCCAAGTCTTTTTCCCCAGCAAACCTCGGGTCCGCGAGTTCCCAACCCGACAGTTCATTCATATATATAGGTATAGGCGAGCGAGAGAGAGGGAGAGAACGCTCGACCTTAACCCTAAACAACGCCACCATTATCACGTACGCACGCACCCAAGCACCCTGGGCGGCCAACGGCGACCCCGCGCCGCCGCACGACCGCCGGACGGCGGCTGGAACCGTGCAGAATAGCAGCGAGCCACGGAATCAAACAGAGGATGCTCTGTTTTCAATCAACTCAGGTACTCCCTTCTCGACCGGATTTCTCCATCTATACAGGATCGTTTCTAAATCCGTAAAATCCTTTAGAATGACAATATAACCATCTTGGAACCCTGTAAACTAGTTCTTATGGAACTTATTCATGTTTGTCGAGAAATCGACACGAACCTTGCCCGATAACTGTTCTTGAACAGTTCATAGAAATGTCCCGATACCTGTTTGGAAGGCCGACTGTTGGCAAACCATTAGGAGTTTTAGAAATCTATTTAATAACAGTCCTAGAAAACCTATAGGGCTTCAATTCTCTTTTGTGGAATCGGATTTCGTTGACTGTGCGTCGAGAAATCGGATTCCGAATTTGGCGAAAAACCTGTTTTTAAAATTGTAAATTTAGAAAAAATCGGTCGATACGACGTGCGTCCCGCCAATCCGGGCGAAGTGGTCGCACACCGTAAGCATCAAAAGGTGCGTACAGATATCGTGGACGTGTGGGCTTTGACGGAATTCAAATTGGTCGCGTGTGCGCGACGAATTTGATACGTATCCGTTGAAATTCACCGTATCGGCCTCTGTGCAAATTTCTCAATTACTTTGTGCACGCTCGTCAGATCGAGACGAAACTTATGCCAGCAGGACCGTATCGTTTTTCTGGTCCTGTATGCCAAGTTTGGTCCAATTCTGAGACAGTTGATAGGATCGCCGTTTTGCGGGCCCCACGGTTCGACTCGATAAGTGATTTTGTGCACGGCCCGCTGGAATCCAACTCTGGATATACGGTTGGGTTCGTATCGAAAAACTGGATCCATAGACATGTAGTTTGACGACTTTAGAGACAATTGAATCTGACACGCTTTTCGGTGCAAAGCGGGTCCAACGGCGGACATCGTTTTAGCCCAAAATTACCGTTTTACCCCTGTGTCCAGAATTGGACTTAAGGACAGGCAATCCTAGCTAATTTGACAGGCAATCTTTACTATATTTCATTTATTGGCCATTGGTTATTTGATTTTTATACTCTATTATAAATTGTTGAGTCGGGAATGAGAAGTACCAAGGATGTGTGATCCGACCGTAGACAGTGTTTATTTTCATGCAGTAGACCTCGTAGACAGTGCTTATTTTTTTTACAAGTAGACATCGTAGACAGTGCTTATTTTTCTGCAAGTAGACATCGTAAACAGTGCTTATTTTTCTGCAAGTAGACATCATAGACAGTGCTTATTTTTCTGCAAGTAGACATCGTAGACAGTGCTTATTTTTCTGCAAGTAGACCTCGTAGACAGTGCTTATTTTTCTGCAAGTAGACCTCGTAGACAGTGCTTATTTTTCATGCAAGTAGACCTCGTAGACCGTGCGGTTTAGTGTTCCAGACTGATCACATATCAAAGGTACTTCTAACAGTTGGGGAAAATATTTTGTGTCTATTTATTTGCTATTAGTTTTCTGTATTTCCTGTTTATTTTCAAAAACATATAATTGATGTCTAACCTCTGTTGTATAGTCATTTTCTTTAATTGAAATTGCATTCAGTGAATTGTGCTCGTTCCATTCCTGACTGGAAACCAACATTTTTCAGGTTAGCCGTGGATTCACTTAGCTTGGGGAGTGACGAGAATACTTGCAGACAAAAGCCTAGAGACTAGCTAGATAGTTGAGTTGTAGTCATTCATTTATTTATACAAGTTTATATTTTTCTACAAATGTAAAACTTGTGATCATTGAAGTTAAATAAATTATGTGAATGAGCATTATTTATGATTTTGATCTTCATGACCGTGACAGCGTTCTACCGCCGACACTGAGGCGTACGCTGGCTTGGACACGTCTCGTATCTGTTTAAAAAAAATGGGTGCGGGTCGTGACAGATTGGCTCTGCGTCTGAGTCGGGAGAGACCTCCCGTTGCTCTGGTTTCATGCCGCACTTGATTTGGCTTTGGCTTTGGTTTTCATGAATGCATTTTTCGTGAATGTTTCCGATGGGTTTTCGTGACTTGCGTTTTTGAGCTTCACATTCATATCGAAATTTCTTGAATTACAAAATGTTCTAATCAGTTTATTATGCGATTGCAGGTGATCGCGTAGGCGACATCAGCGCAGCCAACTAGTCGCTCGCTTGAAGAAAGTCTAAGGTGAGTGGCTGACCTCCTTCGCCTCATCCCTCTATTTCAAAAGCAATATGAAGTTAAATGAATGCTTGTCATAATAGTGTAGAATCAAAGAAATTGTGGCACGATTCTTCACGAAACGCTTGCTATCAAACTGTCGGTATTGAAAATGAAAAACGTGCTTTCTTATGCAATTCCACTTAGCCTATGCAAAATAATGAATGAATCGATTAACGTTTATCGCAACGATATGGCTAAGTGAGTAAATCGACTAAGTTCAAAAGAAAGGCTAAGTTTCACACATAAAAGAGAAAGAATAAGGTTCTAGAAAAGATATAGCATATTTCAAAACTCTACAAAACGGTCATTGGACAACTTGTCGACAAGGTGTAGTTTTCTCGAACGGTTGCCTAGGCCAAGGGACCGATTCGGCCCGGAAGGAACGAGTATAGCAAGCGCCAGCTTTACATCGGCGTGGGTTATTCAAAAACTTATATATATATATATATATATATATATATATATATATATATATATATATATATACGCATATACACAAATACATATATATACATACTTATATACATATTCACATATACACATATATATCCAATTATTTACTCTATATATATACACTACAATTTGTGAAAAACGTCTACTGGCTTACTGAATTAAAATAATACCACCCAATGCATGTCTACACGGTCGTTTCGGGATGCACTACATGACTACCTAGGCTTGGGCTTGGTTTGGGTCCAGCCTGGCCAATTTTGTACAACCGGGTCACTCAACGTCAACTAATATAATAATAATAAATAATTAACTATTTATAATAGTCATGTCACAACTTGGCCTGGTTTTCCTAGTTAGGACATTCCTATGGCTAGGTTTTCCCCGGGCATGACTAGTACACCAGTCAAGGCACACTGCCACATCTTCCGTGCCACAAATCCTAGTCGTCTAGTACTTCAAAACTCAACTATGATTAAAGTCATATACCGTAATAATAACTAAATAATTAATTCTAAAATTCTAAAAATTATAATTTAAATCAAATGAATAATAATAAAAAAATAATTCAAGATTTCCGGGAAGGGGAGCTACAAATCTACCCACCTTAAAAATAATTTTGTCCTCGAAATTCTAATTTCTAATTATTCCTAAAAATTCAAAAGGAAGTCTACTATTATCTAAATCTGCTTAAATTTAATTCCTCAAAATAGTTTACAATCGTCCCCTAGCAATTTGTAACTACGAAATCTTGAGGACTTCTACCCACCTTTGGTCACACTACTCCTCAAAACAAGGTCACTAGAATCATATGGTCTTTTAACTAGTTGCTAACCATTCTACCGGCAGATATCTAGGCATATGGCAACTATAATCCTCATATCTATAAACAATCAATATTCAATAGTCAAGCAATATATACTATAATTTAAGGATTTCTAATGAATTCTAGACAGCACGATTGTTCGTCACTCCGAAATGGAAAGGGACGAGAATCAATGGTACAAGAGGCAAGGGAGTATAATCGAGAGCAAATATTGAGTTTTCAAGGACGTAGAGAATTTCTAGGAGAATTTTCAAGGCAGTGTGGATTAAGATTTCTAAGGTTTAGTCAAAGTCGCAGGCTCGTATCAGTACAGTTACGTAACCGATACGATATGCTCTGACCTGCATGGGCCACCAAAAAAACTTGTCACGACCCGCACCCGTTTTTCGGACACGAGAGCGTGAGCAAGTCCAGCTACGTATCGAACGGACTCCAGCCCGACTCGAATACGTAAACGCTGTCAAGGCTATGGTATACTGCCAAATCATGGCAAACAAATCTATATCTCAACCCACAATAAGAATATGGAATATGAATGAACAAGTATGGGTCATGGTCTGCAGCCTATTAGCATATTGTTCGATTAGATTCCAAGAATGATATGAGTCTAATAAATAAGCAGAGTATATCATGGTACTGAATATAAAGCACGAAAGGATAATAACGAAATATCACAAGCGAATACCTGTATCAAACATCGCAATCCTCTACCATCCTGCTCTGCTAACTAACTCCATGCAGTCGCTAAACCTGAAGAGATCATCAGGTCCTCAGAGGACATAGCAAGATACATATATACATGCCTATCTAACAGTTTTATCATGCGCAAGAAATAAACCAGAAAGAACAAGAACAAGCCAAATGACTACGAACACGAACACGAATACGAATACGAACACACGAACTCTAGAACAACTACGTATAAATGAACTGCCGGATGAACGATAATCACGAGATCAATGGAAGAAACCAAACCCTCATCCCGAGTGTGGACTCACGGGTTTGAACTAAGCGCTAACCCTCGTCCCGAGTGTGGACTCTCTGGCTAGCTCACGGCAAGACACCTTCGTCCCGTGTGTGGACTCTCTGGTGTAAATGGTCAACCCTCGTCCCGTGTGTGGACTCTCTGGTGCCATTTGATCACGACAAACACCCTCGTCCCGAGTGTGGACTCTCTGGTGCACCAAACAACCCTCGTCCCGAGTGTGGACTTTCTGGTTGTGTACAACGATAATCAAAGCTATGGCAGTTCACTACACGCAACCGTTCTATGACACAAATCAAGCAAGGTACTGACGAGAACTCCAAATGTGAAACACAAGACCAAAACATGAACATGGCTATAAACAATAAAAACAACTCCACAGAAAATAACACGAAAAGCACATGTCCATAAACAATCAAATGATTGAAAAACGAAAGAAAATGCATGTAAGTAAAACTGTAGAGGAAGGCAAGGTATACTTGCCGGGTGGCAGCGCGAAGAACCAATAACAATCTAGTCCACTGCTAAGCCATAAGGTCCAAATCATCACAACTGTCTCCGAAAGCTGAAACAGACAATGCCAACAGTCTCAGAATAGACAAATTAGCTACGATTGCCTGTCCTTAAGTCCAATTCTAGACACAGGGGCAAAACGGTAATTTCGGGCAAAAACGATGTCCGTCGTTGGATCCGCTTTGCACCGAAATACGTGCCAGGGTCAATGGTCTCTAAAGTCGTCAAACTACATATCTACGGATCCGGTTTTCCGATACGAAATCAACCGTATGTCCAAAGTTGGATTCCGGCGGGCCGTGCACAAAATCGCCCGTTGAGTGAAATCGTGGGGCCCGCAAAACGGTGATTTTATCAACTGTCTCAGAATCGGACCAAACTTGGCATACAGGACCAGAAAAATGATACGGTCCTGATGGCGCAAGTTTCGTCTCGATCTGACGAGCGTGCGCAAAGTAATTGGAGAATTTGCAAAGTGTACGATACGGTGAATTTCGACGGATACGTATCGAATTCGTCGCGCACACGCGACCAATTTGAATTCCGTCAAAGCCCACACGACCACGAAGTCGTTACGCAGCTTTCGATACTTTCGGTTCGCGACTACGACGCCCGGATTGGCGGGACGCACGTCGTGTGGATGAGTTTTTATGGTTTTTCACTATTTTGAAAATGGTTTTTCCTGATTTTCGAAACCAAATAACTGAGTCGACATTTGTTTAAAACAGAAAGTAAAAGGAGGGTTTCAATCCTGGTCATGAGATCTAAAGCTTTGTTCAAAAATAATTTCTAATCTGGTGTTAGGTCGATCCGAATCGATCTCCGAATACAGGCACATTGACTGTCAACTATCCTGTTTATGGACAGGTTTTCGGTCGAGTTTGCCTCAATTTATCACGGGGTTTCGATCCGTTTCAATTAAAACTAATTGATGGCTTGGATAGACGTATGGTTGGGCTTTGTACCTGAGAAAACGGCACGAAGAATGATCGATCACGCGCGAAGAAGCTCCGCGACAAAAATGGTGCATCAGCTGCACGCTGCTGTTGAGTTCTCCCGCGCACGCGTCCTCCGGCGGCCCGCGCAGCCGCGCGCGGCGGTGGGTCGCGGCCAGGGTGGCGCGCCGTCGCCGTCCAGGTCGGGGGTCACCAGATGCGATAGAGTTTAGGGTTTTTCGAACTTCTTCTCTCCATGCACACGTACACTTATACTTTGGGTTAAGAACAGAGGGTTCGGGCCTGGCTGGGAATGCTACTGCTGGGTTCACATGGCCTGTGGCCCATGCGGTTTTAGGATGGGCTGGCCAGTTGGCTGAGCTGATGGGCTCTTGAGCTCATTTGGTTTATTTTCCTTTTTTTTCTTATTCCTTTCTTTTATGCAAATAATTCACATATATATATATATATATATATATATATATATATATATATATATATATATATATATATATATATATATATATATATATATATATATATATACCTACCAATATAAATTAATATATATGCACATACAACCTTTTATTTATATACTTACACGTATACATATATTTATATATACATATACGCATACACACACATTCACGTATACATATAAAATAAAAAAAAAAAAAATATATATATATATATATATATATATATATATATATATATATATATATATATATATATATATATATATATATATACATACACACACATACATTTTTATATACCTACTTACATATATATATAATATATATTTATATATAAATACGCATATACACAAATACATATATATATATATTTATATACATATTCACATATACACACATATATCCAATTATTTACTCTATATATATATACACTATAATTTGGGAAAAACGTCTACTGGGTTACTGAATTAAAATAATACCACCCAATGCATGTCTACACGGTCGTTTCGGGATGCACTACATGACTACCTAGGCTTGGGCTTGGTTTGGGTCCAGCCTGGCCAATTTCGTACAACCGGGTCACTTAACGTCAACTAATATAATAATAATAAATAATTAACTATTTATAATAGTCATGTCACAACTTGGCCTGGTTTTCCTAGTTAGGACATTCCTATGCCTAGGTTTTCCCCGGGCATGACTAGTACACCAGTCAAGGCACACTGCCACATCTTCCGTGCCACAAATCCTAGTCGTCTAGTACTTCAAAACTCAACTATGGTTAAAGTCATATACCGTAATAATAACTAAATAATTAATTCTAAAATTCTAAAAATCATAATTTAAATCAAATGAATAATAAAAAAAAAATTCAAGATTTTCGGGAAGGGGAGCTACAATCTTTATCGTGCACCTTCTTCGAAGTGTTGCATAAATCACTTTTCCATCAAAAAATTATGCCCTGGGACTAACAATCTCAAAGCTTGATTCCACAAGATGAAAAACTTTTGTGCTTCACTCATCGATCCTAACTCTAACAAGTTAGCGAAATTTGATAGAGAGCACTTCCAAGTCTGGAAGAGGATGGTTAGCCTTAATCTTCAACTTGCGAAAGTTGACCATAGCGCTAACTGAGAAAGAACCAAGTGTTCCAGAAACTAGGTCTGCAGCCGCAATTACTGCTGCTACTAAAAGTCAGACCAAATAGAGAAGGAAGAATAGCCTATGTAGGCTTCTAATTCTTAATGCTATGAAGGACTCCCTGGCGGAATCATATTCTAAGAAGACTATTGCCAGACAGAGATATGAGTCTCTGGAGAAACTGTACGAAGATGACAAAAACATGAGCAAGATATTTGTGGTTGAAAAATATCACAAGTGCCTCTTTGAAGACGAAAAGACAATGCTGCCTCAGGTGAGGGAATTCCTGAAGCTGCGTCAAAAGTTGGAACATGAAGGGATGCCCCTCAACGACAATTTCGTTGTTGGAGGGATCATCTCCATCAAGAAGGGCCACTTTAAGAGTGAATGCAAATCTAAGACCAAACAATCAGAGCAAGGTGAGCCTAGTAAGGTTTTCATGATTACTAACGTAATTGCAATGATTGCTCAGGTCACTATGGTGGAGGCTGACTCTGACTGGTGGGTAGACACTGGTGCCACCTATCATGTCTGCTCAAGCAAGGAATAGTTCACCACATACACACCAACTTCTGGAGTTGTTATGGTGGCGAACCAGGCACAAGCTGAAGTGCAAGGGATCGGGAAGGTGGTGTTGAAGCTGACTTCAGAAAAGTCTCTGACGCTTCAAGGTATGTACCTGCTATTGCAAAGAACCTAATCTCTGGAAGCCTACTCTGTAAAGCAGGCCTAAGAATGGACATCAATGCTGGCTAGATGGTGATGTCCATAAAGGGAACATACTTCGAAAAAGCATTTTATACCGAAGGAATGTTTAAAATTCAGCTTGTAAATCAGTTTAATGTTATTAATGCAATCACACATTCTGATTATACTCTTGAGTTGTGGCATAATAGACTAGAACATGTTCATTGTAAAAGAATAAATATAATGTCTAGTCCAGGACTTATCTCCAAATGTGAAGGTAAGGTAGAGAAATGTGAAGTATATGCTCAGACGAAGATCACAAGGAAACCCTTTCCTCGGGTTAATCGAAGCACAGATCTTCTGGAGTTGGTACACTCCGATATCTGTGACTTCAAACAGTCCTCTACAAAAGTCGGAATGAAGTATTTCATAACCTTCATTGATGAATTCTCAAAATACGCGTTTGTCTACTTGCTCAAGGCCAAAGACGAAACATTTGAGAAGTTCAAAGAGTTCAAAGCCGAGGCTGAACGACAAACTGGACAACAACTCAAGAGAATAAGAAGTGATCGAGACGGAGAGTACCAGCCTCATGAATTCGCATCGTTCTACAAAGAACATAGAATTATCAATGAGACTACTGCTCCGTACTCTCCTCAATCTAACGGAGTAGCGGAAAGGAAGAACATAATATTGACAGAAATGATAAATTCAATGCTGTTGACTGCAGGTCTTCCAAAATGCTACTGGGGAGAAGCAACATTAATGGCCACTTTTATTCTGAATAGAGTGTCGCATGCAACTTCGGACGTTACCCCTCATGAACTCTGGTTCAAAGTCAGACCTAACTTGAATGTCATTCGAGTGTAGGGGTGTTTGGCATATGTGAAGCTCCCAGATCTAAAGATTCAGAAGCTCAGAACAAGGACTACGAAGATGATCTTCTTGGATTATGCCGAGAAGAGTGATGCTCGGAGATTTTTTGATATTGAATCAAATCATATCATTGAATCTTGCGACGCAGAATATTTTGAAGATAAATTTGCAAGGCACAAGAATATTGTTCTTACGAATATTCCGGAGAACAATGAGGGTGCTCAGGAAACTGAAGTTTCCAATGAGAACGTAGTCCAAGAAGAAGTTGTTGTTGAAACAACTGTTGAACCAGAACTCGTTGAGCCGTCAACTAAGCAAGTGAGGAGGTCGTAGGACTTCGAAAATGACTTTGTCACCTATCATGTGGAAGTAGATCCGCTTACGTATGATGAGACGATGAAGACCAGAGACGTTGTTTTTTGGAAAGAGGCAATAGACAATAAAATTGATTCAATCACCTCTAATAACACTTGGGTGTTGTTGATCTTCCTGAAGGAGCAAAACCCATTAGATGCAAATGGATCTTCAAGAAGAAGATGAAAGCAGATGGAACTATTGACAAGTTCAAGGCTAGGCTAGTAGCCAAGGAGTTTTCTCATAAGTAGGGGATCGACTACTTCGACACGTATGCTCCAGTAGCCCGGATGACCACCATCAGAATGCTAATTGCTCTCGCAGTAATACACAAGTTGGTGATATATCAGATGGATGTAAAAACAGCTTTCCTGAATGTCGAGATGACCGAAAAGATTTACATACAACAGCCTGAGGGATTTGTCGTCAAGGGTCTTGAAGACAAAGTCTGCAAGTTGGTGAAATCTTTGTACGATCTTAAACAGGCTCCCAAGATGTGGCATGAGAAGTTTGACAAGGTTATAAGGTCAAATGGCTACAGGTTCAGCGAGACGGACAAGTGTGTTTACACAAAGTTCGTTGATGGAAAAGGTGTAATCGTTTGTCTATACGTGGATGACATGCTGATCCTAGGTACGGATATGAGCTATGTCACGGAGACAGAGAAGTTCATCTCGACTAAGTTCAATATAAAGGACTTGGGGGAATCTGATGTGATCTTGGGATCAAGATCATCCGGACGAAAACTGGATTGGCGTTGTCACAGTCTCATTATATTGAGAAGATGATCACACGCTACGGGTATCAGGATCTTCCAGTGATTGATACGCCTTACAAGTGTGATCTGAAGTTGAAGCCTAATTCGAAGAAAAGCGTCAGGCAGCTGGAGTATGCAAGCGTCATCGAGAGTTTGATGTATGCTACTACTGCCACAAGGCCTGATATAGCTTTTTCCGTGGGAATGCTGATTCGGTTCACGAGCAACCCAGGCGTTGAGCACTGAAAAGCTGTGAAACGGATAATGAGATTTCTCAAGAAGACTCAGACATATGTACTGCACTACAGCAGAGATCCGCCGATAGTAGAAGGCTTCAGCGATGCCAGCTGGTGCTCAGAGTTGGAGAGCGAGAGATCCACAGATGGATTCAATTTCACAATAGGTTTAGCTGCTATATCGTGGAAGTCGAAGAAGCAGACTATGCTCTCTCGTTCCTCCATGGAATCTGAGTTCTTTGTACTTGATACCGTAGCGGAAGAAACATAATGGCTTCGGGAGCTCATGTATGATCTTCCAGTAGTTGGGGCACAGATATCGACAATTCTGATATACTGCGACAATCAGGCGACTGCGACGGTGGCATCAAATGATCTCTTCAACGAGAAGAAGAGAACTATACGATTAAAGCACAGGCAGTGCACGATCTCATAAAGAGAGGTATCATTGCAGTAATTGATGTTCGGTGTCAGAAGAACCTGGCGGATAAGGATCCAAAAAGGGCCTCAAGCGCCAACTGGTCGATGACACAGCTTGTAAAATGGGCTTGACGGCATTTTGATATTATGTTATTATAATCCTACCATAAAGTTTTATGCTACTAGTTCAAAGAGAAATCTACTAGGCATCTAACTTTTGGTTCAAAGGAGGATCACTAAATGGGAAAATATTAGGAACAGTGGGTACATGTCCTCAGTGGCATGGAAAGGATACAGACCTACAACCATTGTTGTCTACTATATGTTTTCTGCAGAAAACAGATCCTGTAATGAGGATGGCTTAAACGCCTTAATGAGTTCCCAGGCAGAGTGAATGCCTGGTGTGTTTTACAGGAAGTACGATAACATAGCACTACAAGGAGTGTAACTCCATGCTACAGTGGGGTAACTCCACCATGAGGTTCCTGGATAGAAGTAATATCTCGGCTTTGTGAGCCAAGTCACAGCGACGTAGCACCGCAAATAGGCAGGTAGCCTAATATGTATGATGAAATTAAAGAGTTGTAGATAGTACTACAAATGTGAGGATGTCCTCATGTTACAGTGGCACGACACCACGATGAGGTACCCAGATAGAGGTAAAGTCTCGGCCTCGCAAGCCATGTCGTTGCGGCATAACACCGCAAGGAAGCGAAAGGCTTCATGTTGTGTAGTTTGGCACTACAGAGACGCTTGTGACCTCATGTTACAGTAGTATGACACTACAATGAGGTTTCCGGGTAGGGGTAATGCCTTGGCTTTAGGCCATGTCATAGCGACGTAGCACCGCAAGAAAGCGCAAGGCTTCATGCCATGTCTCTTTAACAAAGAACTCACCTATAGTGTATGGACAGAAATAGCAGGCCGTCTCTTGAGGGTAAACTTATAGACGCCCAAAATAATATACTAAAACCAGGCTGGCACAGGGCCTTTAATGTGCAGCCAGAAGCACATGTAACTACATTATATGAGTGGAAAGAATTGCAACTATGGTGCAAAATTCAAGGCTTAATCCATTCTTATATTATAGACAGTTGTTTGAACAATGCAGGAAGATTCAAGTCGTCAGCGACATCTATCCTAATGCATGATGGATAATTACTACAAGGAATACTCAAATCCATATATCGAGATATGTGGAAGATTGTTGGAGCTTTTCCATGACATGTAAGGAGAGCTTGCTCTCAATACATGCCTAGTATTTAGTCGCACATTGGAAAAGCACCATAAAGTGTATCTCAATATATACTTGGCGTGTTGTTGAGATATGCACATGGATGGTGACCCTAAGGAGGGAATCATGTGGATAATTTTACTAGGAGGTAAGGATAAGACTCCATGTTAAAGCATTAATGCTTTTTGCTCTTGGAATTAATTTTCTTTGGCTACGGGACTTCGCGACTCGGACTCGGGCTCATGGGCTCATGAGGCATAATGTGGCATTTTTGTTGGCATATTTTTCACTTAGCACGTCAGCATCGTCGCTAAGCGCATAGTGCGCTTAAGTTGCGCTCGTTGCGCAAGCCTCTGCGCAGCCGATCGTGCTCCCGTTCGTCAAGCCAGTTTGTGCGACAGTTTGCGCACAATTTGCTCGCAGTGCGCATATGCGTTGTTGGCACAGCGGGTGCGCATGTGCGCGTTGAGCGCGTATGCGTAGTTGGTGAAACGTGTGCGCATGTGCGCATTCGTGCAGTTGTCACACAGTGCGCGTATGTGCAGTTGGTGCAGCGGTGCGCGAGTGCGCACGCTGTGCCAGTTAGCACGCACTATGCGTCAATTGGCTCAATTGTGTCTGTACACGATTTGAGCGGTTATGAAACGTTCTGGAGCAGTTTTTTTCACGTCCCGAACGTTTCGTAGACTGGACAGTTACTGCATGCACCTATATATGGTTCTCTCATCTCTCTTTCAGTGGGTGCATTCATAATTTCCTTACAAAATGTTTTCAGTGTTAAGAGCAGAGAAGAGAGAAGCATAGGGATCCAGCGCCATCCGAGAAGTCAGAAGAGCAGAGTGTTCCGAAGTTCTCCGTCGAACTTGTTTGTTCATGGAAGCTGTTCGTGTGGGACGAATTAAGCTTTGAGCGTCGGTGATCATTCACCCCCAACAGGCCGTTCTCTCATTCCATCCATTTCATCTTCCGCACATCCCACTTTTATCTCATTCTAAACGAGTACAGTTCTGGTCTAATCAAGAACTGTTAATGGATATTCGCTGCTGCTGCTACCAAAATCTTTTGTGCCTTCTTCGAAGTGTTGCATAAATCAGTTTTTCATCGAAAACTTATACCCCAGGACTAACAGGAATTGTCGGCTTATATGGAGGTATAGTCCATGCTGAAAGTCGGCAGCTTGAAGCTTTCGAACCATCAATGTTGGATGAACAGCTGGAAGATATTCTTCCCTCAGTAAATCATGGTTATGGATCGGGAGACAATGTTGTCAGAGGATACTATAGTAGAGATGAGGATCATCTAGACCATACGTAACATGAAGCAGTCCTCCATAGTTTGCTGGAAAGGTCAACGTCCAAGTGCGACAAAGTAGTTCATTTAGGAAAACGATCAAGCCGAGTTTCCGCACCTCAAGTTCTAGGTCTATCATGAGCTGGCCCTAGAGAGGGGGAGTCATGATATAGAAGGATCTGTTAGTGGAGATCTTTTCGACTTGCACCATATGTGGTTATTACAACCAAATCGTGGTAGATAAAAGTTGCTTCGATACAAATGTTCCAGCACATAAGGCTGAGATTAATGTTTCAACATATGCGTTTTTCAACGAGATTGTGGAGATTATTTTCTTCTGTTTGTTTGTTGCTATCTTATTCAACCTTTAGATGCTACAAAGAGTACCCTTGAGGGCCATTGTAAATCATCAAGAAGTTAATGAAAACATGCCTCCTTATTCAAGGAGAGATTTCCACCTAAATTTCAACTTATACAATTATTCTCTTCTTTCTCTTCGTGTGGATCACAAGAATAGCTACGAGGATGAGAGGGTCACGCCATAAAATTTAAATGCCTCTATATAATATATCATTTCTCATAGATGGCATTTTGTGCTTCTGTTTCCTAATTTGGGGTGAAGTTGAGATGCTCGGTAGCTCATAAACAAGTCTTAAGTTTGTTCTTAAGTTTGTTTATATGCGAAGTTCATCGAGCTTTCTAATTTATACAAAGGCTCGTGAGTCAAGCTCGTAATAAATACTATTGCAAGCTAGAGCTCGACATTACCTTACCAAACGCGAGCGAACGAACAGGGGGGGGGGGGGGGGGGGGGGGTGCTCAGTGAAAGCTCGGATAATTAACACAACATCTTCATGCAGGATAAGATAGACTTTCACAGCGAGAGTCGATACTAAAAAATAGTCATCACAAACAACATTGACCTCGGGGGTACTAACATTTTGAAGAATATGTTTTTTAACAAAAAACGAGCCGAGCATGGTGGTTCTTAATGCAGCATATGCTAAAAAAAGGTCAATACTAAAAATTATCATGGCAAGATATTAACAATTCGAAGAATATGTTCTTCTACTTCTTTTCCAATCAAAAGGTCTCAATGCCTTTAAAATTAGAACCTTCAAAATAAAATTAGGCATTATTCGACATGTAAATCTACTACTTTTCAACATGAATTAAGCATTCACAACAAATTCAGTACAGCTTACACATAATGCATTCCAATTTGGGATCATAAAGATGAAATCAAAACCCTAACCTTCAACGTAATGGAGATGAAATTGGAATAACAAGCACGAACGTCATCAGTAAACACCTACAATAGGAAAATTAAGGCAAAAAAAATAAGGGTTCAAGGAGAAGAAGAACAGACCTAGGGTTTTTTCGAGGTGCAAAATTTTTTGGACCATTTCTCAATTTGTGCGTGTCATCCTTGCGTATGGGCCATGCTAATCTTCTCTGTATGGTTCCAATTTTATCGGGGACACAGAGGAGAGGAACAGTACATAAATAAGAACAAGCTTTCCAACTAGCCGATGTGGGACTAAAGGTAAGTTCTTTTACCGACCCAAACCGTACACTACTAGAAGTCATAATATTTAGGAAACATGTTGGTACGAATATGAACCGACCATAAACTATTCCTAATCGTGTCTCATGATGTCCATTCCTCGTCTTTGATGCAACTAATGCTTCGGATATGAACAATTTTTTTTTTGGGTTACTCGGCCACACTCAGCTCTGAAAGTGGTTCCGTTCACTAAAGCTGTTATAGGACCCAGGGTCCCAGGCTCCCGAACTAGGCACCGGAAAGATACACAACTAGTCATAAAAGGACTATTTGGATAGGTGCAACTCAGATGAAGTGTGAAAGCCGAAGTGATTTTCAATATTTGTATATATGTGATACCATCAACCATCCCTGATTTTCAGTATTTTAAAAGTGAAAAAGCTCGATTACAACTTTACCCTCAACTATTCATGTTTTTCAACTTGATACTTTAAACTTTTTTGTATAATTTGATACCCTGAAAAAAAAGGAACAAAAATACCCATGTTCATGAGAGAAGGGGGCGGTGGTGCAGCTGAGGGTGGAGGCAGACGGAACAGGATAGGGGGGGGGGGGGCAACCGGGGGTGGCTGGTAGGGGTCGGTAGGGTGGGGGGTGGAGGGGGGGGGGGGGGCAGGGGAGGGTAGGGATAGTTGGGGTATTTTGTTTACGTTTTGAAGTTAAAAATATTTAATAATTGATGGTATCAAGTTGTTGAGTAAAAAAGTTTAGAGCATCAAGTTGAAAAATAAAGATAGTTGAGGGTATCAAGTTGCAATTAAGCATATTTTGTCTATGGATTTGTACAAATTTATACTTTGGTTTTTTGATGTAAATATGAGGGGTGGAAAAGTTTAAAAAAAAAAGCATCATAATAATAACAACAATTATTTATTACATAATAATAATTTATTAATAATTTTTTGAAGTATTAACTTGTATTAATAAAATTAATAGTATTGCTATGTATATACAAATGTTAGAGGATGATTTTATTATAGCCATGTTAACTATAAATGCATGACAAAACAAAACTTAAAAATTAGGGGTGAGCATTATTCGGTTTTGGACCGAAAACCAAATAGAGAGATTCGGTTTGAAAAGAAAAAAAAAATGATTTAGTTTTGGTTTTGAAAATATTTTCTTATTCGATTTTGGTCCAAAATCAAATATGTAATTTCTATTTTATGCATAATTTGCGATTAAAAATTCGTATATTTTTGTGTATATTTTGACAACAATTGTATGCATGTGTCTTAAAGCCCAACTTTGATAATTTAATAATTCGTCCCACTTTGAATCCAACTTTGAAATACAACAATTGTGTATAAAAATATATATTATAAATATAATTTAACCACACATTTTAAATTTTTGGCCGATCTATTAAACGATAAAAATAGTCCAACAGAACAAACAAATCAATTATCAGTTCGGTTCGATTTCAGTTAATTTTCGATTGCGGTTTTTAAATTTTAAGATTTATTTATTTAGTTTTAACTATTTCTATTCGGTTGAACCGAATAACCTGAACACTCGCCCCTATTTAGAATTACTAGACAAAGGCACAAAGTATAATAAGCCTCTTCCCTGCCACCTGCACTTTCACCTCCCAATGCCGCAGTTATAGCATTTCTTGCAATCCAAACACCACAATCCGAATTGGGATTCAGACATTGTCGTACGAACTTCAATAATAAGTTATGCATGCATGCATGTAATGTAATGCAGATCTAATCTCAGTGAGATTCACTCCAACCAAGAATTGCTTGGTGGGTGATACAGTACACATGAAGAAATATGTATGTAATATTTAAACCAGTGATGTGATAAGAGAACTCCGCCCTTATTGCTGTCTGAACTTTTGTCATGGAATCTTCAATTTAACACACATGACAGTAACAGTATAATACATATATTAATTGAAAGAAATCTACTAAACAAAGATATCAATGACATCACTTGCATCCAATCTGAGAAAAAAAATATTTCCTTACATTTTTTTTCTATTGTTGGCAGATCAATAGAGAGTGAAGCAGTTAACAGACCTCCACCAGGTGTCACTTGATGAGCAAGTGGGGCAGTTAAAATGGCATTAGGCTTCTAGAATCCCTGATCAAAAAGAGTATTCAAGTCCTGGTGTGGATGAAAGTACTGTGCAGCCCATTGGAATAGGGTGCTAATCAAGGCCAGAGTTGATTAGTAGTCAAATCTCTTAGATCTACTATTAGTTACAAATACGATAATTCTAGCCCCAGGGCCGTTCTTGAGCATGTGCAAGCTGTGCAATCGTATAGGACCCCAAAATCTGGAAGGCCCCAAATTGCCATACAAAATGAATGTCCCGTAATATATTCCTACTGTATCTGTCAATCTTTGCCAGGTATGCCAGGTTCGGAATTCAAGGCCTTCTTCGCCAGGCTGAGCATATCTTCTTTGAGGACCTCGGTTTGATATACACACGATTCCTTTATCCCTCTCTTGATATAATATCGATAGCATTATATTATGCACATACAAGAAAAGAGTCATCAAACATGAGCGCACACATGGGGGCATATGCATCAAAAACACCAACCCAGAGATACAAGGAATGGAATACGCATCAGAGTCCATTTTTCTTCACCCACCAAACTAAACTTGTGTGGATGATTCACCGTTCCACTCGAGGGTTGCCACGTGTGAAACTTAAACCACTTTAGTTTTCACCTCGAGTGGAATGGTGAACATCCGGACAAGTTTGTTGATGACTAGTCTCACACGTGGCAAGCCTTGAATGGAACGGTGAACATCCACACAAGTTTTGGTGGGCGAACGAAGATGGACTCAACGCTTTGGCAATACTATATGTACCAAGTGGCTTAAATTTAACATAGTTTAAAGTATTAGCCGATACGATCCGATACGGCCAATACCGATAAGGTTTGGCATGTCCCGATCCGATACCAACCGATACCCGAAACTGACATTGAGGGTCTCTTTTCGATCAATTTGGCAAAGAAAATTGAAGGAAAAAAGACATCAACAAGGGTTTGAAGCATAATAAGGTTGTAAAACATATAAAAGAAGAAAATTGATCTATTGCATGTAAATCAATCGGTAAGGGTGACTACTATTTCATTTAGTTTCAAAACACTAAGAAATAACACTGGAAATAATTAAAATTATTCCTAAATGTATAAGATATATTTTTAAATGTTAATCATTTATTAATAATTATTTGTTTTCCGATACCAAAAAATCCGATACTCAGATCCGAAACCGCCGATACTACCGATATCGCCGATACTGATTCTCATAGGAATGGTTCAATACCGAGTTCCGATACCGATACTGCAAACCTTAAAATGGGATAAATAAGGATGAGACAAAAACTGCATCAAATTAAGCATGGAGCCATGGACATAGGGGGCATTGACTTGTTATGACTTACAAATGACCGGCATTTATAACACAAACTAGATCTGTTTTTTTTCCCCTTCAAATATCTCAATAGATATGGTTAATACAATATTTATTACCGAAGAAAAGAATTAAAGTTGTAGGAAAATAGCTACAAGATTATTTTATAGTATATTTACAGCATAGACTATATATGATGTCAATTTGACACACATTCATCAAAACCCTCGTAGAAGAAGTACCATTTTGAGCCTAATGACAAAGAGCAAGCTGACTATGTCGTATTGTTGAACTTGAATATGTTGTGGAGTTGGCAAAACCAATTAAGTGCACCATCCTCTGTAAGAAGCAGACTTCCCATTTCTGTGCCCTTCAGTTCAGGAGACTATTATTTCATTCACTTGAAAACTACTATGAAAAAAGAGAGAAAAAACTTAAATTGTGCCTAAATGTCTATCAAAAAATTCTAAATTTATTAATAATTATTATTTTTCTGATACCAAAAATCAGATACACCGATCTGAAAATGTCGATATTGTCGATAACCGCCGATACTGATACTCATAGGAAGGGTCCGATACTGATACCGTGAACCTTGCAAAATTTATGTCATGTCCGTGTTGTGTCGGACACACATATCAGATATGCCATGGCACTCCGACATACACTATGACACATCAAATAGGGGATTAAATTCTTTAATTGAAAAACTAATTGTTTGAGTTATTTCGAATATGATAAAGAAAACCTCCACAAAGCTCATATTTCAGACTTTTTCCTTCACAACTCAACCAGAGTAGTGGGATCAAGGTTCTAAACGGCGGTAGGCGGATGTGCGGTGGAGAGAGTCCGCCTACCGCCTGGGCACCATCTAGACGCTCGATACATTTTGAACATTTTTACTATTTCACCACTGTTTTTTGCATAATATGCATATTTTAAGGGTGTTCCATGCATACTAAGTTGTATAAAGAATATTTATAAAGTTTTAGTTTTGTAAAAGTGAACCATAGGCCAATAATGCTTACAAAACATTTTGGTCAAAATATCTTGTTAGGTATTGCTCCGTCTAGGCGCCCGCCTACGCCGTCTCACCTCCATTTATGCCACCAACCTCCATTGGCCGCTTACTCCACACCGCCTACCGGAAAGCAGCGCGGAGAAAGACGCGTCTACCGCTAGGCGGGCAGGCGGCCCGCCATTAATAACACTGGTGGGATATACAGGGTTCCGTAGTCAAGAGAACTACAGTTAAGGCTATGATAAACAAAAATATATATTCACAATGATATCATATTCTGCTAAAGGTAAAGAGGCATTCATTTCACATAGCCTCAACATACTTCTTGCAAATCGCTTCAAGAGACCATGAGTTACGACAACAGAGACGTCTTCTTGTAGTTACAGGTACCCTATGTTTAGCACCTCTTCTCGGTAGGCTTCTGTTTTTTTTTTTTTTTGCTTTGGCCATCCCTTCAAATTATGACCAAGAAATAACAGTTAAAAGTCCTCCATCCCCTAGTATTTATTTCTTTTCATACTCCAACTCCTTATTTATAAGTCTTTTAACTTATTATCTCCCTAGTGTCCTTTCAGCTTTAATTTCCATTTACTGTACACTATTCATCCCCAACCCATTTCTTCTTGTCACTCCAATAAAGTACCATTTAAGCATGACGCAACTAGGACACATCTTAAACCTTCACAAAACTTTCATTTCATGCCCACATCGGATTAGATACCAGTGTGCTGCTATCCTTATATGAGGAAGAGGGGGAATACCACGTCCCGCTCTAGAAAAAATAGGACCCTAGGCGATCCTGAAAGTAGGGCGCTATGTAAATTTTGGACTGATTCTGAAAAATGGGCCTCTATGTAAATTTGGACCAATCCTAAAATGGGGTCCCTACATAAATTTTGTACCGATTCTGAAAATTGGGGCCCCTATGTAAATTTTGGACTGTCCTATAATTGGGGCCCCTACTTAATTTTGGACCGATGCTGAAAATTGTTGGGGGCCTACATAAATTTTGGACCGACCCTGAAAAATAGGGACCTTCGTAGACTATGGGGTCCTAGGCCCATGCCTAAGTCATCTAGGCTTGGAGCCGGCTCTGGCGAACGCCTTGTTATGTAGGTAGCTTATTAAATAGCTATAAAGTTATATACTAGCTGAAGCAATATCAGATGAATCTTAATTTCTAAATGAATAGCAAACTAACCAACAGAAATAAAATACAAAAACCATCCATGTTGGAAAAGATAATAAACGACCAAAAAAATCCAATGTGAAAGAAATGTAAAAATAAACATGAGATCATCCATTGGTTATCATATAAGAATTTTAGGCGAATAGTACTGTACCATTTCCACATAATTTGCAATTGCTCCAGCAACCTCCGATTCGTTTGAGAATCTCTGTTTGAGATGCTATACTTGCTAATAAGCGAGCACCTCCATTGCTCAATATCAATCCTTGATTCGATCCTGAAGACCATAC
>JANAVB010041551.1:0-18558 GCA_029216955.1 Iris pallida
TAACAATATAAGGTGATGCATTGTTATACTCCCCGACTGGGGGTGACATAACAGAATACAATCTCAATCACATCTAAGGTGGAATATGGTAAGGATAGATAGATATGAACAGAAGGAATCCACAAAGGTACAATCCAGATAAAAACTAAGTGTCTATGATACACCTCCACAACATCCACAAGAAACAACTCCCAATATATACAATAATGTATCAATGAGAAAGACAGTAAGAGTCTAAGCTATCTATACTACACAGGGGTATCATCCTCAGTAGCTGTCTGAACCTCCCAGGGGTCCAGGTCGCGAGTGTCATCTAGGCAAGCTCCAAGTAAGGGGTACAGGGTTCCTCATCATCCTCTGTAAAATTTTCAACAGGTCCAGTCAGGACGGGAGCGAGCACAATACATCTCACGCAGTTCATATCAAGTTAGAAAATATAAAGCATGCAATAGAGTAAGGTACATGAAACGCTGAAAGGAGAATGTATAAGAAAAACAGTAGGGATTTGATAACAAAAAATATCTATATATATGATAAGTAAGAACTGTAAGAATCATGTGATTTAGAGTATAATATGGTTATGTAAACGGTCTAGAAAAATACAATGGTAACTCCATTGTACGTGGGTGTACAATAGACATATACAATAGTTATACAATGTTGTACAACAGGATTTCAGTACATAACCAATTATACTCCCCCTCCCCAATCAATACACAAGGATCCACTCCAGTTACGCTATCTTATACAATAGTGTACAATGTTATACAATAGATGTACAATATTATACAATAGATGTACAATGTATACAATAGTTGTACAATGTTATACAATAGAGTACAATGGTCTATCCCTGGAACTTATATGATAATGAGAGTAAAATATGCACAATGAGTATACAAGGATATGGATATTCAATAAATACAATATGTAAGTGAAACGCACATCACAATATGTATTTAGTGAATACAAGGGGATAACATCTCAAAAGAAGATCCATATAGTACCAATCCGTGATAACAATCGTGTCAGCATCAAGTACAGTAATCTAGAGCAAGAATGTAAATCCAGACAAGTATAAAACGGTCAGAGAATGTACTCGTCTGGTATCTGAATGTCTGAAGTAAATGTACTGTCCGAGATGAGGTACCTGACTCCTAGTTAGAGCAACACAAGTCAAGATGTATACAGGAGATGATAAATGTAATCTACTATGCATCTGCATGTTGTCTAGGTCAAACTAGACCAAAGTCAACTCTCGGTCAACTCTAGTCAACTAGACTAGTCAAACTAGGTCAACTAGGTCAAGTCCTAGCCCAACAAGTCTAACAAGTCTCATTAGGCCTAACCAAGCCTAGTCTAGCAATCACACACTAATCACAAGGCTATACAAGTCAAACACAAGCACACATCAAGGCACATCCTATTCATGCATATTCAACATTATATACTACATAAAAAAGAGGAAGGAACTAACATGTAAGCTATGTGTGTGTGAACATGGATGTGTACATGAAAAGAGAATTCAACACTAGGCCCTATATCTTTGTACCACCTATATACATATCTATTACACATATAGTATATATAACTATAGGAAAATCTCTATTTACCACATTACACATTTAGCCATGTATAGTATATATATATATATAGAGAGAGATAGAGAAAGGCATGTAACGTGTTCATGTGTGTATGGCAAAGTGTCAATAGAGTGTCAATGTGATATAAACATGTGTGTTTTGTATTATTAGAGAATATAAAAAATAGTGAGTGTAAAAACCTGTGAACAGTGAGGGTCACATGTGAGGTGCACTAGTGATAGGAAGGTGACAGGGTTATATAGGAAATATTGAGTGTCACAAAGAACACATTGACATAGTGTGTGTTTGTACAGGAAGTGAAGTGAGGCATGTGGGGTGTATGTGGCATGTGTAAAGTGTTAGAGAGATACATGACTGTGTGGTACCAATAGGAATAGGAAAATCAGTGAACTATAGGCTATTCAGTGAGTACACAGGAAATAATTAACCAAAGCAATAAACTAACCAACATATGAATCTGGAATTTTACAGTTAACAGGTAATTCAGTGACAGGAAACAATGTCCCAGTTCTAGAGAAGGAAAGGAACTAATTCAGGTTTCAGTTTCCTGCAGGAAGGACAATTCAGTGAATAAATGGAATCAAAAGCTCAATTATAGTTAAAAGAAAAGGATCCCATTTCAGTTCAGTCAACCATGGGGAAATCAAAACAAACCAACCACAGTTATTCATATCAATACTCCCAAATCAACCTACACTTAGCAATCATGTAGGTGTACCACATTATGGTCCTAAACCATGCAATTAATCAGTTTAAAACTAGGTAAATTGATGCTCAAATCCATATTTAAAATCTGGAAAAAACTCAGGATATCAATACAATTAAAAAGAGGATGGGAAATCAATTCCCAGTTTAACTTCAATTTGAATCTAACAAAATGTCCAATCCATATTCAAAACAGTCAACAATGCTAAGTTAATCAATGGGAAAAATCTGGAAATCTCAGGTTTTGGACAGTTAAATGAAAACACATAATCTCATAACAATTTCCAGTTTCCTGAAACTTGACAGGTAACCCCAATCAATACCCTTAAACGAAACCCATAGCATTAACACAACCTAGGTTAACCTAACAATCAACCATCAGTTTAACAATTATGTAGGTGAGCCTATCTTGACATTTAATCAACAGAAAAAAAACAGGAAATTGCAATCAATTCAGAAATGGGTATCTCAGCCATAGGGTATCAGTCAAATGACAGAACACAAAGGAAATTTGAATTTTCGAAATCAAAACACATCAAAAACCCACAAGTAATCATGTACATTATTACTTAACATGTAGGTGAACTAATTTAATCCTCTAACATCATTAAAACAGTAAAGAATATGTAATTTAAAATCAGGGATAATTTCAGTA
Organism: Iris pallida; assembly: GCA_029216955.1. NCBI lineage: Eukaryota > Viridiplantae > Streptophyta > Magnoliopsida > Asparagales > Iridaceae > Iris > Iris pallida. Next base: position 2,965 of record JANAVB010041551.1, read on the forward strand.
AGGGGGGGTATCAGTGGTATCGGGATATTAGGAAATAACATAATTTCGAATCTAATTAACAACAAATTTTACAATCAAGAGTTGGTAATTAGTGTCATACACGTGAGGAGACTAAGGAGTGCATTCGTGTCCAAGAATTGGACACGAATCGTGTCCAAAACCATCACATGACACACAGGCTGAAACTCTGTGCACTGCAGTGTCGTGCACGTGTTCACAGAGGTCGTAGACACGACACACGACACGTGTGACCACGTGATCATGCCACGTGTAGCCCACGTGTCAGGCTACACGTTCGACACCCTGTGAGGTGTCCACGTGGTGTCTACAGCGGACACGAGGCCGCGTGTTGTGCGTGTCTGTGCGTGCTCAGTCGCCTGTGTGCGACAGCGCGCGGCCAGTGTGGCCCTAATTTCTCCGCGCACAGACACGAGATGCTCCCAAACTTTGGGAGCTTGGTGGCAGACATTGCCCCAAGTTTCCCCCAAAATTTCAGGACATGACGTATCCTGTGTCCAGAGAAATGGACCCCGTAATGCAGGACACGGCCTACGGGCCCGTGCTGCGTGTCCACACGAAATACACGACACACAAGGACACAAAACACTAGGACACCTTAAAAAAAATTGACACACTCACCTAGATCTACAAATCCATGCAATCACTTTTCAAAAATACGAAAATTAAATCCTATGTGGCATTTCTACAAACACCTAGGTATCCTAATGGATACGTGTCCGATACGGACACGAAATGAATCCACCTTGACACGAAACCAAGTCCTACAGCTAGGGGACACCTAGGGCTTCCTAAACATGCAAAGAAATCAGGGAAACTATAGGTTTAGGGATCATTTACCTATTGGTGAGCTTTTCAAGAAAAATCCCCTTTCTAGAACTTTTCCTTGATAGCAAACTCTACCAAATTGCTCCAAAACTGGAACAAAACTCCATGAACAGCAAGAACACTATAATTAGGATCTAATGCAATTTGTTTGGATTAAAAAGGAATTAAAATGGATTTACTAGAAATTTCTAAAGATGGGATTTACCTCTTTTTCCAACTTGTGATCTTTTCTAAAAGAGGCTAGCCCTAAATGGAAGAGAGTATAAATAGAGGTGGGATTCCCAATGTGGCTGGCCATAGTGGGTTAGGGTTAGGGTTTTAGTGATGGGCTTGGGCCTCTATGGGCTAAGTTGCTAACTAATGGTTTCAAAACCATAAGTCATGGCTATGACTAAAAGCCTCTCTATTCTAACTTAAGTTTTAAAGACTAAAACATGGGTTAACTCTAGTCTAACTAGGGTTACATGACCTAACCAAGTTCAAACACAACTAGGGTTAGCTTCTAGGTTAGTCTACTAAGGTCAATGCTAGTCAAAGTCAACCTAGTCAACTATCATTCAAATAAATCCAAAATAAATTCTAAAAATTCCCATAAATCATAATAAATTCAAATAAATCCTAAAATGACCAAATACCCTCTAGGCTAAAATGTACTAATCAACATCACATGGCTAGGCTCTAGGTCAACAGTCTCCAATGTTACACTAGCCAAACACCAAAATCATAAGTCATGATTTAAATAGTTTAAAAATGATTAAAATTTACCAAAAATCATATTATTAATTAAATATCATAATTAAATAAATTAAAATTCAAATTTCAAAATTACTCTCATTTTAGAAAACTGGGTGTTACAGTTGGCATGTCTACGTGCTTTGTCCTACGTATTTTGGGACTGGGGCGTTATAGGAATACAGGACCATATCATGATCCGGGTTTTTTTGGCTTATAATCACGTGGCATGGCATTTAGACTTGACTTGTGTTAGGCATTGGATTAGGATTAGGTTTAGGTTTAGTAGAGCCAACCCCCATCCCCTATAAATATTATCTTACTCTCTCTCTCTCTCCCTTCCCTCATTCACTATCATTTATTTCCTCCACCAACCCATAGGCAAGTACACCTTGCACTAATGGAGAGACGACTTGCTCATTTTATTTTTTTAATTTCTTTACATATTTTTAGCCTATATTATGCATCTAAACTTGTTGTGCATGTTTAGTTCTTGGTGTTTTCTGATTTGATGGCTAGTTTAGTGTAGATTTAAGTTTTAAAGTTAGAGTTTTATGAGTTTTTCATGGAAATGATCTATAAAAAATTGTTATTTCAAAACTAGTTATTCTATGTTGTAAAGAATTTGATTTCATGAAGTTTTGGCTTTTGTTTCACCGGATTTCAAGTTCTAGAGAGGAAGTTATGGCCATAGCAAGTTTTTGAACTTTCATGGCTGAACTTACTATTTGGGACGACGACTGCGTTATGTGCCATGCGTTCGTTTTGCCTGTGTTGTACGCCGAGCCTACCCAGCCCCCGTTTGTGCACCAGGGATACTTTTTATGCCATGCTGCTTTGTGCGCTAAGACTACTTTCTATACAAGACAACGTTGTACGCCATTCTTGTATTGTATGCCAGGTTGACAGTGGACATCCGTATAACTTTTCTAACGACTCTGCACAGTCTTTAATCTTTCCTGAATGAGCTTGACCTTCTCCACGATCTGTTCCACCAGCTTCGGGCCAAGAATCTGCCGTTTTCCGACCTCATCCCAGCAAATGGGTGATCTGCACTTCCGGTCGTACAAGGCTTCATACGACGCCATTTGGATGCTGGACTTATAGCTATTGTTGTATACAAATTCGGCCAGAGGTAGATGAACGTCCCAACTCGACTTAAAGTCAATTGCGCAGAGCCGTAATATGTCTTCGAGAATCTGATTCACACGTTCTGTTTGGCCGTCGGTCTGGGATGGTAAGCTGAGCTGAACTGCAACTTAGTACCTAGAGCCGACTGAAGGCTACTCCAGAAGCACGATAGAAATCGTGCATCTCGATCATAGACGATAGATACAGGGACTCCGTACAGCCGTACTATCTCGTCAAGATAAATCTGAGCCAGGCGATCAATGCTCCAAGTAACTTTAATGGCAATGAAGTGCGCTAACTTGATTAGTCGATCAACGATGACCCAGATGGCATTATTTCCCCGCGGCATCTTCGGTAGGCCAACAACAAAGTCTATAGTGACATGATCCCATTTCTATTCTGGAATGGCAAGGTTCTGCATCTCCCCGTCTGGTCTCTGATGCTCAGCTTTTACCTGCTGACAGGCCATGAATTGTGACACGAAGAGCGCCACATCTCTCTTTATTTTGTGCCACCAAAAGGTCGTGCGAAGGTCCTTGTACATCTTTTTACAACCAGGATGCAAGGTGTATTTCGTGTAGTGCGCCTCCTTCAATATCTCTTTTCTAAGTTCTGAATCATCCGGAACGCATAGCCTTCCCTTCAACGAAGCACGCCGGTTTTGTCTTCCGTAAGGTCGGTCGCCCTATCTGTTGAAATTTGCTCTCGCACTTTCTTCATGTACAGATCATCCTTCTGAGCGGTCTTGATCTTTTCTCGTAAGCTCGGCTCTAGCTGCATCTGTGCCAACTGCACATCCTTGAATCGAACCCGGAGGTCGATGTCCATCTCTTCTAAGTCGCATAGCAATCTGCGGTCGATGGATAGCGAGGCAATATAATTTCGACTCAGAGCATCTGCCACAACATTTCCCTTGTCCGACATATAGTCAATAGTCAAGTTGTAATCTTTGATCAGTTCAAGCCAACGCCTTTGTCGCAAGTTCAGCTCCTTCTGCGTGAATAGATACTTGAGGCTCTTGTGATCTATATAGATCGCGCACGCCACGCCATAAAGATAGTGATGCCATAATTTTAGTACAAACAGAATCGCCGCTAACTCCAGGTCATGGGTGGGATAGTTCTTCTCGTACGGCTTTAGTTGTCGAAAAGCTAAAGATATCACCTTATTCTGTTGTATCAGTACACACCCCAAACCCTGGCAGGATGCATCACTGAATATCTGGAATCCCTCGTTCCTTTCTGGAAGTGCAAGTATCGGGACCGAGACGAGCCGTTGCTTTAACTCCTGGAAGAAAGTTTTATAGTCGTCTGACCATTCAAAAGCCACTCCTTTCTGGGTGAGGCGAGTCAGAGGCAATGCGATCATCGCAAAGTCTTTCACGAAGCGTCGATAGTATCCTGGTAAGCTAAGGAAGCTACGAATCTCGTCGACTGACGCTGGCCGTTTCCAATCGACAACTGTAAAACCCCTAAATTTTTACTATATTTTTAGTACTGATTTTTTATATTATACATCGCATAGTCGTATTGTACGTCGCGCAGGAATTTACGTTTTTCGTATTTATTCGTCGAGTGCGAATATGTGCGAGGTACATATTTTTAGAAAAATAGTTTTTATTTTATTATCGGTGATGGTTTCAAAATATATATATATAATAATTATTTTTATTAAAAGTTGTAATAAGTATCTATCGAGGTTGCCAAACTTATTATTTATAAAGGCTATCATATTTTAATGGTAATTTAGAAAACTAGATTTATGTGAATATTCTACTCGACTAAAACACATGAAAATTATTTCATGTACATTTTCAAAAATTAATTTTTATTATTTATAATAAATTATTTAGCAAGAAGGCATTTTAAATATTTAAATATTTATGTTTAATATCAAATTTTTTTTAAAGATATTTCATATTGCTATTTAAAATATTTATTCTCATTTTTGAAATTATTATGCTATTTAAATAAAAAGGAAGTGTAAAATTTTTTCTATTAATACTTAAATATTTATTATGATTTTCAAAATGAATTATTATATAAATTCTATAAAAAGATATTTTTTGATTTATTTATGATAAATTAAATGGTGATTAGATTTATTGATTTAAATTAAATAGTCTAATTTAAATGTGTTATTTATCTATATTTAAATTGGATTTGGATTTAGATTTAGATATGAATGTATTGAATTAAATTTAATCGCAAATTATCTAATTGGGTTTAAATAAATCCTAATCCTTATCCAACTGAGAATTCCCACATCCTATAAATAGGCAGGTACTCCTCCATAAATTACTCACATCCACAAAAATGTGCATCATGTCCGTGCCCATCCTTTTTCCCTTCTACTATTTTTTTTGTACATATACACTTTTTACTCCGTGTCCGACAACCCCGGACACCGACACTTTCCCGTGTTACGCAAGACACAACCCGACACGCCAAACCTTATCCTAATTTCCACATTGTCGTCCCTCTCCTCCTCGTCGTACCCAACCTCAGCCACCATCCACACCATCATCACCAAGCCCCAAAACGCACCACCGTGACCAAAGCCTGACCCGTTCCCATTTTCTCTCTTCTAACAACCCTACAGTCGACCAACTCCAACAATCTCATCCAGCACCACCCTCACCAAAGCCAACACCCCACGTCGTCGTTTCTCCAACACCACCAGGCACCACCACCACTACCACCATCATCGAACTACAGCCACCGTCGTCCCCACGGCACGCCCAATCCACAACCACCAGAAAAATAAGCTAAAAAATACACCACCACCACCACTTACTTTGCCGTGGTCGCAATCCTAGGTCTGTCTCGATTTCTCGATTCGTCGCCCCCGTTCTCTCCATCCGGCGAATTGACCCCGCCGGCCGTGCTACCCGTATCCGGCTCGCTGCCTGCGACCGATTCCCCTCGTCGAGCCTCTTTTCCAGCCTCCACAACCGCCAGTCACACCACCGCCACCGCGACAGCCGCGGCGGCCAAACCCCGACCATCAGCTCCGCCGCCGCCCCCTCTTTTCTCATCTCCTCCCCGTTCTCCGTCCTCCGCGTGCGATCGCCTCTTCCAACACAGCGCCGACCGCCCTTCGTGCCCTAGCCGCCGCTCTCTTCCCCAACCCTCCGCGCCTCCACTTCATCCTCCGCACGCGGGCGTCGCCCCCATCTCCGTCGAGCATCGCCTCGCCGCTAACTCCGCCTCCGCACCGGCGAGCACCGCCCGCGCGCTCGTGAACCACAGCCCTCGCCGCTTCATCCTCTCCGCTCTCCTCTTCTCCTTCCTCTCGATCTCCCGCTCCCTCTCTCCCTTTCCCTATTCCTCTCCCTCTTCTCTCTAATAAGTGAGAATAGGACCGACATCTTTGCTGTTGTAGTCTTATTTTTTTGTATTTTTGTATTGTTTTTTTGTATTTGTTTCTTTTGTGTATCTGTTTATTATTATTATTATTATTATTATTATTATTATTATTATTATTATTGTTATTTTTATTATTATTATTATTTGTATTTACTTAATATCAGTGTATAACTAAAATGTGTATATATATAAATATATTGGTGTATATACATGTATATCCATACCATAATTTTCTTAGTGCTATTATTATTATTATTATTATTATTATTATTATTATTATTTTTATTGTTATTATTATTATTATTATCTTGATTGGACTAATTAGTTGGGGCTGAGCCCAGTGTAGGTTTTGACCTTAGTCTATTAAGAGGATTCTCTTTTTATTAAATTTAAATTATTTAGGCTTTAACTTTTGAGTTTTGGATATATTATCAATTCTATTTTCTTTTGGCCAAAATGTATATGTATATATATACTATATATTTATATATCGTTAATATGTATATATAATTATTTAATAATATTTTATGATATTTTAAAATGTGGTTTTAAACTGAAACATTTTATGGTTGACAAATTTAGAATTTTAGTCGTAGATGATTTATTAGATTTTAACCATATCTATTTAAATTATTTTAAATAATACAGTTTTCAAGTGTTAATAATAATTTTCTAAATAGTTTCTAAATAATTTCTAAATATATTTTACTAATAAAGAATTATATTTTTTCTTCGATTAAATCCTGTCCGTGGCTAGTCATATTCCTATTCCATTAGGAATTTCGAGTCTCCCTATATCGTCCCTAGCAAATTGACTATTCTTGACTCAATGGCATGGTCTGTACTACCATCTGAGATCATACTGCATAGTTGTAACACTGAAGTCAAACTTTGTGCCACATTGATCATCGCAGCATACCAGGCGGCCAACCAGGCAAGTATACCTTGCTAATTTACTGTCATATTATTTATTTTCCGTATTATTTACTTTGTTTTATATTGTTAGTTTCCTTTGTTATAAACTGCGCGTCCAAGCCATACTTGGGTGCAAGCGACTCTATTAGTTGTTTTACTTTATTTATGCATGTTAACTTAGTTTTAGCGGACTACCGTCTTGTTGGGGGATACCCTTATATCTCCCTTGGGCCATGACACTCACACTACACGATATAAGACATTTTGCTAGGGGCATGACTTATGGATTAGCCATCTCTAAATTAAGTCGTGTGACGGTAGATGATCGTAACTGCTATGACTAGGATTTTAGAGATTCAAGCAGTTACAAAACTGGACGAGCCATGGACATGACTTGAACCGTGTGGGAAATATTGGGGGAGGACAGTCGCTAGTGCGTATGGGAATCCAAACAGGTAAACCACATTTTTCGGATGGAACTGTGGCAATTTATTTGCAGATGTCCTCTGACATTTTGGACGTTACAGACGGATATAGATGACTGGATGCCAGTTACGTATACATAGCCTAAAATCCCACCCATGCACATGAAAGTTGTCCTCCAAATTGCACATTAGGCGGTTAGAATCTCATTTGCATATTTGTGTCTAGGATAGTCTTTTATATATTATTTATTATTCTGACAGTTCATATTAGCTTGTTCTTCCTGTATCTTGCTACGTCCGTCTGAGGACCTGGTTATTCCCCAGGTGTGTGCTTTTATGATTCACTGCAGGTGTTCTAGCCAAGGCCGTGGTTCTCTCCATTCCTTCGAAGACGACTGCGCTTGGTTCGTCTTGCCATTTTATGGATCGATTCTTGTACATTCTTTTATTGAGATAGTTGGTAGTGGACTTTGTCTCCGCCCAACGATTGTATCATAAATATTCAAGTTAATTTTTATATTATTATTTTTTTCGTTGTGGATGAGATTTAGTTTGTCTTGGATTACTGTATTTTACAGCTTATGTATACATACAAGGCCCATGTACTTCGTATGTATACAGCTGGCATGTCTACGTTCCTAGTCCTACGTATATTGGGACTGGGGCATTACATGTTTTTGTGGTGGCCCATGCAGGTCGAGATAAATTGTTTGGTTACTTTACCGTACCAAGCAAGCCTGCGTATAGGATTAGAGTCTAGGATCTCATCCACATACTTGACCGCCTTCTCGCTTGATTCCTCGAGTTGCATCTTGTTTGATCCCTTCTATCATGATTCGTGCCCTTCATTCGTGCTTTATAAAGATTAATAAGGTAAACAATACTAGGTGAACATGACCCATTGTCCTATCACCCTACTAGTTTAACTCTTGTAAGTTGGGTAGAATGACTTACGACCTAACCTTCCTTGTGACCTTAACCAAGTCTTAAGCAAGTAGACGGTAGGACGACTGTATAGGCACAAACATAAGACATTACTAGGTTCTTAAGAAGTTTGAACTAGTTCCACTTCTTTCAATATTAATCGTGCCTATGTTTTTACTATTTTTGACTATCCTATGCTGCTAGTTTAGCTTAAGTTTTGCAAGCTTATTCCCTTATCGAGCTTGATCATGACATATTTTATTGGGTGCGCACCCACTAACATATTGTCTAATCAGAACCGGTGCATGATGGTCTGATCAACCTATTGCACTTTGGTTCGCTTTTATCTATCGTTCTACGTGGATGGGGACATAGCTAAATTTGTCCTCTAGAGTCCCATCCGCGACAGCCTTGGCAATTTTTTTTTGAATTACTCACTCGCCTTTAAACCACATATTGGTATTCGAAAACAACTTCTTTGGACTCATATTGGTTTTCGTCTTTCACCTATTTAGACGAAGACTCGTACTTAATAGATAGACCCAAAGTATCACCTTAGTCGCCCCACCATCTATTGCCAAGATAGTTAGCCATGGACCAACCCAGGTGACTTCAATCTCGTCTCAAGTTACAGGCCATTTCCTTCAACTCTCAATCTATTATCACGACTTTCTAAATTGTTTAAAAACTTAGGAATGATTAAAATCCTTTCTCTTAACCATACTTCTAAAACCTAGACGAGTATCTTCTCCTTAGGAAATCATCTATCCTTAATTTCAAATCAAATTACCACCCCTTATTGACCATTAATCTTTGTCTCTTCTTGCGTTAACACGCGACCATCAATTACTCCCTAAATTAAATTCGTGATCACGATTTTCTAATGTATGTTTTGAACGTCGTGATTTGATTGTTCCTCATTGATATACCATTGTGCCTTCTCAAACCCCCTTCTTATTCTTAATTTCGAGGACAAAATTCTTATAAGTTGGGTAGGATGTAAAACTCCTAAATTTTTACTATATTTTTAGTACTGATTTTTTGTATTATATATCGCATAGTCGTATTGTACGTCGCGCAGGAATTTACGTTTTTCGTATTTACTCGTCGAGTGCGAATATGTGCGAGATACATATTTTTAGAAAAATAATTTTTATTTTATTATCGGTGATGGTTTCAAAATATATATATAATAATTATTTTTATTAAAAGTTGTAATAAGTATCTATCGAGGTTGCCAAACTTATTATTTATAAATGCTATCTTATTTTAATGGTAATTTAGAAAACTAGATTTATGTGAATATTCTACTCGACTAAAACACATAAAAATTATTTTATGTACATTTTTAAAAATTAATTTTTATTATTTATAATAAATTATTTAGCAAGAAGGCATTTAAATATTTAAATATTTATGTTTAATTTTGAATTTTTTAAAAAGATATTTCATATTGCTATTTAAAATATTTATTCTTTTTTTTGAAATTATTATGCTATTTAAATAAAAAGGAAGTGTGAAATTTTTCCTATTAATACTTAAATATTTATTATAATTTTTGAAATTAATTATTATATAAATTCTATAAAAAGATATTTCTTGATTTATTTATGATAAATTAAATGGTGATTAGATTTATTGATTTAAATTAAATAGTCTAATTTAAATGTGTTATTTATCTATATTTAAATTGGATTTGGATTTAGATTTAGATATGATTGTATTGATTTAAATTTAATCGCAAATTATCTAATTGGGTTTAAATAAATCCTAATCTTTATCCAACTAGGAATTCCCACATCCTATAAATAGGCAAGTACTCCTCCATAAATTCCTCACATCCACAAATTCTCCACAAAAATGTGCATCGTGTCCGTGCCCATCATTTTTTCCTTCTACTATTTTCTTTTGTACATATACACTTTTTACTCCGTGTCCGACAACCCCGGACCCCGACACTTTCCTGTGTCACGCAAGACACAACCCGACACGCCAAAACCTTATCCTAATTTCCACATTGCCGTCCCTCTCCTCCTCGCCGTACCCAACCTCAGCCACCATCCACACCATCATCACCAAGCCCCAAAACGCACCACCGTGACCAAAGCCCGACCGGTTCCTAGTTCCTCTCTTCCGACAACCCTACAGTCGACCAACTCCAACAATCTCATCCGGCACCACCCTCACCAAAGATAGCACCCCACGTCGTCGTTTCTCCAACACCACCAGGCACCACCACCACTACCACCATCATCGAACTACAGCCACCGTCGTCGCCACGGCACGCCCAATCCACCACCACCAGAAAAATAAGCAAAAAAATTACACCACCACCACCACTTACTTTGCCGTGGTCGCGATCCTAGGTCCACCGCGATTTCCCGATTCGTCGCCCCCGTTCTCCCCATCCGGTGAATTGTCCCCGCCGGCCGTGCTTTCCGCATCCGCCTCGCTGCCTGCGATCGATTCCCCTCATCGAGCCTCCTTCCCAGCCTCTGCAACCGCCAGCCACACCAACGCCACCGTGACAGCCGCGGCGGCCAAACCCCCGACCATCAGCTCCGCCGCCTCCCCTCTTCCTCATCTCCTTCCCGTTCTCCGTCCTCCGCGCACGATCGCCTCTTCCGGCGCAGCACTGACCGCCCTTCGTGCCCTAGCCGTCGCTCTCTTCCCCAACCTCCGCGCCTCCACTTCCTCCTCCGCACGCGGGCGTCGCCCCCATCTCCGCCGAGCACTCGCCTCGCCGCCACTCCGCCTCTGTACCGGCGAGCGTCGCCCGCGCGCTCGAGAACCGCAGCCTTCGCCGCTTCATCCTCTCCGCTCCCCTCTTCTCCTTCCTCTCGATCTCCCGCTCCCTCTCTTCCTTTCCCTATTCCTCTCCCTCTTCTCTCTAATAAGTGAGAATAGGACCGACATCTTTGCTGTTGTGGTCTCCTTTTTTTGTATTTTTGTATTGTTTTTTTGTATTTGTTTCTTTTTTGTATCTGTTATTATTATTATTATTATTATTATTATTTATATTTACCTAATATCAGTGTATAATTAAAATGTGTATATATATAAATATATTGGTGTATATACATGTATATCCATACCATAATTTTCTTACTGCTATTATTATTATTATTATTATTATTATTATTATTATTATTATTATTATTATTATTATTATTGTTGTTGTTATTATTATTATTATCTTGATTGGACTAATTAGTTGGGGCTGAGCCCAGTGTAGGTTTTGACCTTAGTCTTTTAAGAGGATTCTCTTTTTATTAAATTTAAATTATTTGGGCTTTAACTTTTGATTTTTGGGTATATTATCAATTCTATTTTCTTTGGACAAAATGTATATGTATATATATAATATATATTTATATATCGTTAATATGTATATATAATTTTTTAATAATATTTTATGATATTTTAAAATTTGGTTTTAAACTAAAACATTTTATGATTGACAAATTTAGAATTTTAGTCGTAGATGATTTATTAGATTTTAACCATATCTATTTAAATTATTTTAAATAATACAGTTTTCAAGTATTAATAATAATTTTCTAAATAGTTTCTAAATATATTTTACTAATAAAGAATTATATTTTTCCTTCGATTAAATCCTGTCCGTGGCTAGTCATATTCTTATTCCTTTGGGAATTTCGAGTCTCCCTATATCGTCCCTAACAAATTGACTATTCTGGACTCAATGGCATAGTCCGTACTACCATCTGAGATCATACTGCATAGTTGTAACACTGAAGTCAAACTTTGTGCCACATTGATCATCGCAGCATACCAGGCGGCCTACCAGGCAAGTATACCTTGCTAATTTACTGTCATACTATTTATTTTTCGTATTATTTACTTTGTTTCATATTGTTAGTTTTCTTTGTTATAAACTGCACGTCCAAGCCATACTTGGGTGCAAGCGACTCTATTAGTCGTTTTACTTTATTTTATGCATGTTAACTTAGTTTTAGCGGACTACCTTCTTGTTGGGGGATACCCTTATATCTCCCTTGGGCCATGACACTCATACTACACGATATGAGACATTTTGCTAGGGACATGACTTATAGATTGGCTATCTCTAAAGTCGTGTGATGGTAGATGATCGTAACTGCTATGACTAGGGTTTTAGAGACTCAAGCAGTTATAAAACTGGACGAGCCATGGACATTACTTGAACAGTATGGGAAATATTAGGGGAGGACAGTCGCTAGTGCGTATGGGAATCCAAACAGGTAAACCACAGTCTCCGGATGGAACTGTGGCAATTTGTTTGCAGATACCCTATGACGCTTTGGACGTTACGGCCGGATACGGATTACTGGATGCCAGTTACGTACACATAGCCTAAAATCCCACCCATGCACATGAAATTTGTCCTCTAAATTGCACATTAGGCGGTTAGAATCTTCTTTGCATATTTATGTCTAGGATAGTCTTTTATATATTATTTTATTATTCTGACAGTTCATATTAGCTTGTTCTTCCTGTATCTTGCTACGTCCGTCTGAGGACCTGGTTATTCCCCAGGTGTGTGCTTTCATGGTTCACTGCAGGTGTTCTAGCCAAGGCCGTGATTCTCTCCATTCCTTCGAAGACGATTGCGCTTGGTTCGTCTCGCCATCTTATTGATTGATTCTTGTACATTTCTTTCGTTGAGATAGTTGGTAGTGGACTTTGTCTCCGTCCAATGATTGTATCATAAATATTCAGGTTAATTTTTATATTATTATTCTTTTCGTTGTGGATGAGATTTAGCTTGTCTTGGATTACTGTATTTTACAGCTTATGTATACATACAAGGCCCCTGTACTTCGTATGTATACAGTTGGCATGTCTACGTTCCTAGTCCTACGTATATTGGGACTGGGGTGTTACAACAACGGCTTCAACTTTCTTTAGGTCGACTGTAATGCCTTCGGATGAAATGATGTGTCCGAGGAATGAGACGCTGCTCAGCCAAAACTCACACTTGCTCGCTTTGCATACAACTGATTTTTCCGAAGGGTCTAAAGCACGGTCCGCAGATGCTCAGCGTGTTGTCGCTTGTCCTTCGAGTAGACGAGTATACCATCGATGAAGACTACTACGAACTTGTCGAGGAAGGGTCAAAACACATGATTCATTAAATGGGTAAATGCCACTTTTGGTCACCGAATGTTTCAAATGTTTAAGTTTTAGTCACTCTCCATATATATTTTGGTCATGGAGTGACTAAAAGTTGAACTTTTGAAACATTGGGTGACTAAAAATGGTATTTACCCTTCATTAAATCTATGAAAGTAGCTGGGGCGTTCATTAGGCCGAACGATATTACCAGGAATTCATAATGGCCGTATCGAGTACGGAAGGCTGACTTAGACACATCGTTCGTCTTAATCTTGAGTTGATGGTAGCTTGATTGAAGATCAATTTTATAAAATACCAAAGCACCTTGCAACTGATCGAACAAGTCGTCTATGCGAGGCAATGGATATTTGTTTTGGATGGTGGCTTTGTTCAGCTCTCGGTAGTCGATACGAAGATGTATTGAGCTATCCTTCTTTTTGACGAACAGCACGGGCGCTCCCCATGGCGAGACGCTATGCCGTAAGAATTCCTCGTCGAGCAACTCTTGCAACTGTACTTTGAGTTCCTTAAGCTCTGTAGGGGCCATTCTGTACGATGCTTTTAAGATCGGTCTGGTCTAGGGGAATGTGTCAATGGTGAGCTCTATCTCTCGATCAAATGGCATGTCGGGCAGCTCGTCTGGAAACACATCTGGGAATTCTACCACAACGTCGGCCTGACCCACATTTGCCCCATCTGTATCATGTCTCAAACATATGCTAAGTAGCCTTCACACCCGGAATGCAGCATCCTTTGAGCCGATATTATCGAGATCACCATGCAAGTCATCGACGCCTCACCACACAAATAGCAGAATTCAGGCACTCCAGGTATACAGAAGGTGACCGTCTTTTCGGCACAGTCGATGGTTGCGTTGCACGGACCGAGCCAATCCATTCCCAGAATGATATCATAGTCCTTATCGTCTTGGACTATCGTATCGAGACCTACCTTTTGACCACCTATACAGATAATTATGTCTCCGCAGGCTAAGTTTGCAAGTAGTAACGTGCCCGATGGTATATTGACGCTAAGATTTAGGCCTAGCGGTGTCACAGGAAATTTATGTTCAGCGACAAAATCTGGCGATATAAAGCTATGCATAGCACCTGAATCAAACAGTACACGAGCAAGTTTGTTATTGAAATACAGTATACCTGTCACGACGGTGTCAGATGCGAACGGTTCATCTCAGGTCATGGCTTAGATGCGCCCTTGGGCATTAGGGTGGCATTATTGGCCATTTTGTAGCACGGTTTGTTGGGCTCTTGGCGCTGGACCCTGATTCCCTGGATGGTGTTGTTGATGTTGAGGCGCCGTTGGGTTGGCCTTCTGGTCGGACAGTTTACGTGCAGATGGTTCGTCTTGCCACAGTGCCAACATTCGCCTTCGGAGACATGACATTCATTTGCATGGTGCCCGAAATTATTGCATTTGTGGCAACGAGTTCCTGGATTCCGCCCTTGGTATTCGTCCTGATTACCGTTGTTTGGACACTTATTCACATTGTTTCCTCCTGTATGGCTAGGGCGCTTGTGGTTGTATGTCTGCATAGCGCCAGCAGCTCCTGGGATATTAGCGCACAAGACGGAGAGCGTGATTCAGAGACTCGCCCATGGTCTTGTATTCAGGCACCGATACATGGGCAGAGATAGATAGGCGCAGACCCACTTCAAACTGTCGAGTGCGACTCTCCGTTGTCGATAAAAATGCTCCAGGAAATTTGACTAATTTATTGAATTCTACTGCGTACTGCCGTACTATCATGTTCCCTTGCTTCAACTGCATAATTTATTTTATTTTTCTTGTCGAACGGCTGCGAGGAGGTACTCGATTTCAAATGCCTTTCTGAATGTAGCCCAAGGAATCGCCGCTGTCTCGTCTTTACCTAATTGCTCGCTTTTGCATGGACCACCAATCATGCGCGTTCAATCGAGTAGAAGTTGTGCACATGCGAATTTCTTTGAGTCATCGATACCCAGAAGTTCAAATCAGTCTTCCAGCTCCTCCAACCAGTCGATCGCCAGAGAGGGATCTTCAGTACCGTTGAGGAAGTGCGACAATTCTTTCGTAAATTTTGACACCTCGAAGTTGGAACTTCTTGGTGTTGCAGGTAGAACGCTGGGCACTTCTGG